>JANIEQ010001230.1:0-16934 GCA_024708375.1 Oxalis stricta | reverse complement strand
GAAAGAGAAAATCGATCTAAATGATCAATATTCGATTTGGTTGAAAGATTAAAACCGACAAATCAAATTGAATTTTCAAGTCAATCTAACTGACCAAAATCGAGATGGATCGATCAAACCCAATGGAATGGTTTAATTTGGATTGAATGTTTTGGAACCGGCCAATAAGCGGTTGGATCGAAAATTCGATTTATTTTATCCGAACTACTAGCCAATCCAATCCCGGCCTAATCTATCAGAAAATATACTATACTATATACTATATATAAGAAAATAGATTAATTATTTTACTTGTACTATATAGTGTATAGAATTTTTTCTTATTCAAATAATTTTTCTTTTATCATTTGGATTTTGAGAGTATTGTTAATCTTCATGGAGTATATGAAAAAAGGGAAGCAAAGAAAATATATTTAAGGACACGATACCCTACAACTCTACCACTCGAGAACCATCTCCCCCCCCCCTCCTCTCCCCCTCTTTTTTTTTCTTTTCTCTTCCTTCTATTATTTTTTTTTATTCTTTTCTTTCTCTCAATTGAGTAATTATTAAACGTATTATTATGATAATTAAGCAAAGTAATAAATGATGTAGTGTAAAGTATTAGCCACTACATGCATGCATGCTTTTCGTAAATTTGGGACCAAATAATTAATAGAATAGGAACATTATTATTATTAATATTTTTTAAAAAAATGAATATTAATGATGATTGTGATGGGGCTCGGACACTTGTTATAGTTACAATAATTACTTCATACTCTATGCTTTCTCTTCTAATCATGAGACATCTTATGATTAAATTGAATCCAATCCAATTCATGGAAAAATACGTGTATATATATTTATAGTTATTTACATTTACATATATATCTAATTAATCTAGCTTCCATTCAAACTACTCCATATATGAACAAACAATTTTAATGCTGTTTGGTATTAAATATAGTGAGAGATATATTTTTGTTGTTACAGAAGATGAATATGACGTGACAAAAATATTAATTATATATATAGAACATTGCATTTATAAATTCAAAATTCAATAAAATTGAAGCCACGTATAGGTCTATATAGCATACGCAATTCGAGGGGATCGAGTCCGAGTTAACCATATAGCTCGATTGACTCACTTGATGTATATGAATCGCCAATCAGGAATTGATTCAACAGATAGTGAATTTTCTCGCATGCACAAGGGGCGTGAGTTCGATTTTTAGAGGAGCGGAAATTGGATGGCTGGATTCTATTAAGGCTATAAAAAGAATTCATATTTAATCTCTGGCTAGTATTTCATGTTTAATCTTTGGCCAATATTTCATCACTAAGATTCCTATCTCCCTCTCAATCATCAATATTTTATCTTTAAGATTCCCATATCGTATAATCTCTCTATCAATGACAGTTGTACTAATTTTAGCATATAGTTTCATTTACTATAATTGTAAGTGTTACAAATATACAAAATTCCAAAAAATAAAAAAATTATCTTAATTTTGTGAATGAAAAAAAAATTTATAGGTAGTTTACTGTCGTTTTGTGCGTGACAATTAGAGACGAAAGAGTAGTCTCTACTATCGACAGTAAGATACCAGGAATAAAAGATCGACAAAACAAATATACAAAAATAAAAACGTAGATATGAATGAGGGGATCAGGACCTTACTATTTACAAATGATTATTGCTTGTGTTGATTTAAACTTAGTCACATTCATCAAAAGTGTCCCAATTTTGATTTGCAGATATATGATAAATGGGCCCGACCCAGGCCCACACTCGATAACCACGATGTCATTGGTTCACCTCATCATGTGCTTCGTTGTTGAATTATCTTCATTACCCAAAAGGATAAGAAACAATGTATGAAAGAAGTCTCATTCATGGACACGTGATTATCATGTGATCTTCTTCCTTACCAGCACCTTTCTCACGTAACCCAGTCCCCATTCTACTTCCATGCTTAACTCTACGAGCTGTCTCCTACGTTAATGGGGATTTCAACCTTCAATCTAAAAAGCGAGGCATTGTTTCGATTGGCGCGTTGACGATATATATTTGATCCATTTAATATATCGAAACCTTTAATCATCACATGTGTTCATAATCCAACGGGCGAGAATTCAAAACTATCATTTTATTTTATATTAAGTTGATTGATTAATTTATTTATTTAAATATGCAATCTTAATTACGTTCATTAATTATAGCTTAATTGGTAGCAAAACAATATCATGTCTTCTTTCATGCTTTAGTGGTTGTAGATGATGCCAATTGGCATGAAATATATATATATATATATGTTAAACGATCACTAATGATGAATTCAGTGTACGATCATTATCACAATTAAAGAAATAAAAATAAATAAACATGATTCATCATCAATTGCATATCGATTAAGTTGTTTAATTAAATACAAAACTATATATAATCGAAATTTGTCACGACATGTCGGGCCTTGCATGCCAATATTATTGAACATGAGTACATAAATATGTGAAGAACATATGAAAACATATTAAACAGTTTTCACGAGAATGAATAACTATCATTAATTAATTTAGCATTTAGTTTAAACGGATGATGCCGTGACTTATATTAAAAATAGAAAGACATCTTAGTTTTGAAAGCTAATGACTAATGTGATAATCCAATATATTATTATTACCTTAGTCGCATGCTAATTAATTATCGCGTTACCGGTATGAGAGGTAAAATATTAAGTTGACAATGACACATCATCATTTAACGGCGTTTAAAAACGAGTACAGCACAAAAACAATCACTAAGAATAGATATATACACACGATTTCCATTTGAAAACTGATAACGTATGGTATCGGCAATGCTATTAAATAAAATATACTTACATATACAATTAATCTAAAAATAACACCTATTGATTACGTTTGTCATTATATACTTAATCAATAATTGCCACTAATAACATGAGTAATGATTTACCAAATGTCTTAAAATTCAAACAAAATTAGAAGTTTAAACACTTTAGCTATCATTAATCTTCCTTGCATAAAAAAATTCGTTTCTCATGCCAACACGGAAAAAATAATTTTCTTAACAGAATATAGCTAGTTGAGTGTGAGATTAACATGTAACATAAGTGATAGGAAAAATCTCAAACTTAATTAACCAGACTGATAGGGCACCATGCTGCACCTGTCCGAAACGTCCTAAAATCCGTCTAGGCCCGAAATAAGGCCGCTAGCTTGAAGATTTTAACGATTCAAATATACGAAATTTATTATAAATAGATAGTTAAAAAGTATATTCATCCTAGCTATTAAGTAGTAATAACATACTATATAAATAAATTAAGGTTTTTATGAAAACCCTAATCATATATAAGCATTCTAGTCCTCTAACACGAGATAATAACATTTTTGGTATCTCGAATCGAAGTTAGCTAATATTTTGATACTCCGCGTCATTTTTTTAACATTTTCATATCTTTTCGTTAGAAATTTTAACAAATTCATACATTTTATTTATGTGGCAATCTTATTCAGTTAAGTTCATCCTAGTCGATGCCATATATGCGACACATCACCTATTGACTTAGCAAATATGACACGTCATCATCGTCGACATTCCTAAAAAAATTCAGAATCCGCCATCACAAAGGTGGTCCGACCACCACTTCGGACGGTGCTTCGGTCGAATGTCTTGTGAATTCTGGAATATTTCATATACCTGGACTCTTTTCGACGAGGTGAACATCGTGGTGGTGTCGGATTTTTCAAATTTCAAACCGTGTGGTGTGTGATCTAAGTTTAAAGATTCGGAAATTCGTACCTTTAAGCTTAGATCTACACCAAAACGGTTTGAAATTTGAAAAACTCGACACCTCCATAATGTTCATCTCAGTCGAAGCAGAGTCAATGGCATACAATTTTCCAAAATACGGAGACCCGAGGCCACCAAAGGTGGCCAGTCCCGCCGTCAAAACGTGGTCGGATTTCGAATATTTAACATGGACGGACCGTTTCGACGAAGGTGAACATTGTGGTGGTCTTCGAATTGTTCACAATTTTAAACCTTCGATTGTGAGATCTAAGTGTAAAAATTCGAATATCGCATCTTTAACCTTAGATATGCACCAAACGGCTTGAAATTTCAAAAAATCCGACGCCACCACGATGTTCACCTCGTCGAAACGCTTCCGGGCATATAAAATTTTCTAAATTCCGACAAAGTTAGACGGAAGCACCGCGGGAAGTGGCGGTCCGACTACTTTTGGTGGTGGCCGGATCTCGGGAAATTTTTTTAGGAATCTTGATGATGATGACGTGTCATATTTGCGGAGTTCGATAGGTGATGTGTCGCATATATGTCACCGATTATGACGGACTTAACGGAATAAGACTGCTAACATAAATAAAAGTGTATGAGTACTGTTAGAATTTCTAAAAGAGAAGTTTGAAAATGTTAAAAAAAAATGTATGAGATACCAAAATGTTAGCTAAATTTGATTTGAGTACCAAAAAATATTATTATCTCCTCTAACACAAACGGACATTAAAAGAAAACCTATTCTTTGAGAGCAATATTCCAGCAACACGTCCCAATCATCTACGTCGAGGCGATCCTGATTGTTTTGGTTACATATAAAGACCGTAGACGTATAAACCATCTCCGAATCTCTTTTAGTCTCGAATTCTAATTAATCAAGCTTTGAATCTACTTGTGTGTTCCATACTACTGTTCTTCCGACGAAACAATTGGTAAATTCATCAGTGCAGTAAGTACGTATGCCGTATGCGTTTGAGTTATTCAAATTTTCGATTAATGTCTACGAAAATAATACCAATGATGAAAGAAGACTTATCACCAACAAAAGCGTATAAATAATTAACGATAACGATTTTCCTTTTCAGTCGTGTTTGAAACTAAACCCTTTAAAGCATTTCCTTTCCTAGTGATTTATGGTTAATCGGGTGGTTATCAAGAAGCTAATACGAGTAATCCCTCACAACTTTGCTCACTAAAAGAAATGACTTTTCTTAAAGTCGTCTTCACTTAGAAAGAAAGTTATCAATTTATGGACAAAATAAGTTGTTAGGACGCAACAATACCATAACGGTTAAATTTGAAGTGGTGGAATTTATACTTATAAATCTGCAGATAGTTAATTTTCAAAAATAATTATTATTAATTAAATACTCACTAATCATATACGGTAGTGTTATCCCTATTTTAAGTATGTTGGCGTATTTGATAAAAGACCACTAAGAGATGGTAATAAACTTACCCGATAATCAAGCAATAAAAAGCAAGTGAGAGCTATGGAGGTAGGACTTCTCCTTTGAAATTTTTGTTTTCTTCCACAAAATCAAATATTTTGGCAGAACGAAAAATGCTAGCTAATTATATCACGACGAGCTAAAATAAACTTTTAAATGTAATTAGACATTCCAAGTTTGATATTGTATAGATCATATGAGAAATACTAAAACGACAATCGATAGCTCATAGCATGGCTAATTTAAAAAATTAATGAGCGATGAGCTATCGCTAACTTAAAAATTAATTGCCATCCATTTTAATTGATATATCCTTATTCAATCATTAATGGAAAATTCCCGATTTATCTTAAAAAAATGAGGCAATATATATACTCTGTCCAATCACACTATTCACTCTTTATATTAATGGAGTATATCTCAACTTTTAAAAGATTATTAGGCGACAGACACAATTATAATTAAACATCAATGAAACAACAAAATTCATCCATCATTTGGGATATATAAACCTTCCGTCGTATCTAATTTAGATGTTAATTTAGAAAATTTTAAATAAATTAATAAATATATTTTGTAGCTTAATTTTTTCAATATAATTATAATTGTATGGATTAAAAAATTCTCATGGAATATGTAGGCTGAAAATAATGAATATGGTGAGAATATAATGAAAAAACATAATTAATGTTCTCTCTAAATTTGTCAAAATTTGTATTTAATTTCAGGACAAAAAATTATGTTCACATTAATATCTAATTTGAGACGGAAAAAATATAACATTATTTAATTTTAAATATAATGATTTTTCTTTTAATATTCCTATATAATGAACCATCAAATTCCCAATATGTGGGTTGAATCCCAACCTCCCAAAAAAATAAATGTCGAATTATTATTCCACACCCTAATCCATTTTAATTAGAATGATTAAAACAACAACGCATCACATTGTTTTAATTTTATAAAATTTGTAGTACATCAATTTATAATATTTTTTCTCTTTCTAACTATTTATCGTTTTTCTTTTTAGGTAGCTTATGCTGTAGTAGTAATCTAATCAACTGTGAACCAACGGAGGGGACGTTATACACACGCGCCATGGAGCTGGAGTACGGATGAGAGAAATAATTAGAAGGAACGTCCGATTCTCCCTATGAAATATTTAACAATGGTGTGCGTCAAACCTGAGATTATAGCTAGGTCAAACTTCTTTCTCATTAATTAACTAAAACAAATAAAATAAGAAAATAAATTCCATAAAAAACTAAAGTAAATAATTACAAGTCTCTCTTAAAGCACATATATGTGATAGCATATATTTCTCTATATAAAGTCTATTCTTTCTAGTTTCATCAATCCATAAATTAATCTCTCTCTCTCTCTAGGTATATATATAATGTATGTATGTGTGTATGTAAATAGGGGATAGAAGGAAAATTAAATTAATGGAGCTTGGGTTAAGCTTAGGAGATGCTTCAACGATGGTTCAGACGACGTTTAGCATTCGTAGACAAAGCTCTCGAGGTGGTGGTGACGACGTCATCGCCGCCAGAAAATCCGGCAGAGACTTGGGACTTTGCATGGATTTATCTATTAATTCTCATCTGATGAGTAGTAAAGATGATCAAACGGCTCATATTCCATCATCAACTTCTAAATCTCCTCCTATGCAACTTGACCTACTCCCAAACACGCCAGTTCTTTCGCCACGTCGGACGACGACGAAGTCGTTTGATCATGTGATGAACAGATCATTGCATAATAGCTCTTCTTTTAGTGGAAGAGGAGACCGGAGGGAGGACGGTTATTTCGTCGTCGCCACCGAGCAGTACTACTGATACGTCGTCGTTTCATAATATGTATAGTACTAATTATACTGGAGGACATCGTAAAAGGGATAATAGTAATAAAGAATTGGGAGAGGCGGAGGCGGAGGTGGAGGTGAGAGAGGTTCGTCTAGAGCGATTAGCGATGAAGACGAGAACGGTAGCTGCCGGAAGAAGCTCAGGCTCAACAAAGAACAGTCTGCTTTTCTTGAAGAAAGTTTCAAAGAACATCACACTCTCAATCCTGTAAGTCAAATCAGTTAATTTTTTGAAAGGGGTCAATCTAACTAATTAGTATACGTCTATATTCCAAATTAATTGTCACTATTTTTATACAAAATTAAATATATAAAAAAATGATGAGCAATTAAGGATCGTGGAAGTAAACGAAAGGAATTACTACCTATATCTTGCTAATTAATAAATATTGTTTCTAGAGTATCGTTTTATTAAATAATTTAATTTGACAATTTTTCTTTGTGTAGAAACAAAAATTGGCACTTGCAAATCAACTGAATCTTCGTCCACGCCAAGTAGAAGTTTGGTTTCAAAATAGAAGAGCAAGGTACATATAATTAATTTGATGAATAGAACCCATTTTATTTTTCAGTGAATTAATTAAATTCCCCCAACAGAGCGGCATAGGTCGGCTATAATCGCTAGTTTAAAGTTGTTTTAATAAATTTGGGTGTAATTAATTAATTAGGACAAAGTTGAAGCAAACGGAAGTTGATTGTGAATATTTGAAGAGAAGTTGTGAGACATTAACAGAAGAGAACAGAAGATTACAAAAAGAGCTTCAAGACTTAAAGGCTTTAAACACTACTAATATCTACTCCAATATTAGGTTACATGAAGCAATTAGCCACCACTCTCACCATGTGCCCCACCATGTGAGCGCGTCTCCCACACTCCCGGCCGCTACCACCGCAGATCCGGCAGCGGCGGCAGCAACAGCATTTTCCCTAAATAGACGTCAAGGAATGTTTTATTCATTTTCTCAAACACAAAATAAAATTAATAGTCCTTCCCCATACACAGAGAAAAAAATATAATAGCTAGATAGATATATATTCGTTGAAAACAATTAATTTATTTGTTATTTGCTTGTCTTAGGTCTTACATTTGTACATGTATTATTTTTTTGAAATAACATTTGTACATATATATTATATGCAAAAGGCTGCTAGCAAGATTTGTGACTCAAAATGGCTCGGTCATATTCACATGAGGATTGTCTCATGCATGCATCTACTTTTAGTTTAGCTAGGAATTCAATTCAATTCAATTCAATTTTCCTTTTTTTTTTTTTTCTAGTGTACATATAAATATATTAATTTGATGTTGTTTTTCTTTGTTCATAAAAACAACACTAGCTAGCCATATATATGTAGTTTTGAATTAATTTTGACTAGTTGAAAGAAGTTTCATTAATTTATCATAAAAAAAAGGAAGTTTCATTTGTATGGTTATATAAATTAATTAAGGAAATACGGCTGTGGATATTATCACAAGATGAGATGACCAATATTGTACATATATATATATATATAGTATATCGTTATATAAATGAATTATGAATCAGAAAAGTCGTCTCACGAAAGGGTTAACAATGTAAAACTTTTTTTTGGGAAATCCTAATTATGAGTTCACACAGAGATCAAATAATTAGCTAACTATAGTATTTAAATATTGCTTTTAATATTTTATTTATTTATGATAAATAATATTCCAATCTTTGAATAGTAGATATACATACTAACATTTCCAGATTATTCTATCAAAATAAAAATTAATCCAGAATAATTAACAAATTAAGGGTTGCTTGCTAGTTTTTTTTTGATGGTAGCTTGTTAGATACGTCGAATATATGTATGTATGGATTTAATTTGGCCTCTATAATACCGACATGTGTAGCGAATGCGAAAACTATATTAAGTAAAGTAGTAGTTGGAGTACACATACACATACGACAAGCTTTGATCGGTGACTCCGCAATGGCGTCGCCTAATTAGGGTTTATACATAATTTATTTATTGGTGTACCCTCGAGAAGAAACTAGTCAATTCAACAAATTAATTCATCAAATATATATATATATATATCGTTAAATCATTCATTAATAAAGACATGAATCCATTCGTTGGCTGTCTCGACGAATACTTATCTATATAGAGAGGCCACACAAACACGATCAAAACACATGTTAATGGAAAATTTAATAAAAATGAATTATTTTATGAAGTGACCGACTATGGACCCACACTCTCAAGATCCTAATTAATTAGGGATATTAATTATACCTACTTATAATGTCAAAGAAAGTGAGCATGCATGGCATATTCACTTAATACAAACTCCAACTGCTATTATTTATATGTCATCCAATGATTTGTGCTTGGTTTTGTGTCTATCCCAATCATGATGTATCTATAAATTAAATTATTCTCTCATTAATTGAAAAAAGTTTCAATATTAAACAATGTATGTCAAAATTAATGATGTGTATATATAGTATGCAAGAAGAGTCGTTAAATTTGCATGGATCGGACGTAATTATCGCACCACGTCAGGTAATCAGTCGTGTTAATTATAATTCTCCATGTTAATGATCTTAAATACCTATGTTAATTAGCCTCTCAAATTTAAACCGAGGGTTCGGGATATCTAACTTTAGATCACCTTATTAATGTAAGTTTTTAATAAAATCCTAACCTTTTTTACAATATATATTCTCTGTTTCTTAGAGGCTCTAATTTAGGGCCACCAATTTCCAGAGCGTTATGCTTTATGTATGTCGTAGACTCGTAATATTCTCGTTTCTAAACAATTTGGTTAGTGACTTCTAATGCTCTCCTAATCATCAGTTGACCACTTTTCTTTTCGACTTCAAAAACAGCTTATACCACTTTCTGACATGGAACAATTATGCTGTTTTTTTCTTCTTTTACATTATTAAATAAAATTAAGTATCTTTTATATATATATGTAACATGCTAATTCTTGTCATAATTAAATCATTACCAAAATTCATGTGGTCGTTACAATATAGTATATAGGAATACGATTAATTTGTGATGGTGGGTGTGCCCTCTTTAACACGCAAAATACAATAATTTGGACGTTGAAAAATGGAGATTGTGAGAGCAAATTATTGACTATGTTTTATTGTATAGTTTAACTAAAAGGATTTTTCGATCGATATTTGTGCATATATAACAGCATAAGAGACAAAAATTACATGATAAAATTGAATATAATGACGCGTTTTTTTCTTTAAAAAGAGTTATTTATTTTAATTAAGGATAAGCGATAGTAGTAGTTAGAATTAGAAATATAATAGCTTTTCCTTGGGCATGATTAGTGTATAATTATTATCTAAGATTAAAAGATTTTCTTGGGATAATCATGACATTACAGTTACTATCATCTGGATCCTTAAACTTTAGTTTCTTCTACGTGAGTCCTTAGGATAAACCTCATTAGGTTTGTTGGCACACCCGCACATGTCCCCATTTAGTTTCTTCACCGCCGCTGATCTGGTGCAACCTGATCTTGGAACTAAGAGGGGACACAATTGTAGCTGAGGTGGTGTCGTTATCGTCGGACGACTCAAACTTGAGGTCAGAACATGAAGGAAGAAGACGGGGGCGTGGGGATTGGTTGTGGTTCTGATGGGCTTGACAACGTAACAACTTCATATTCACGATGTGGTGATCATGACATTGCAAAAGTGATTCTTAGTTTATACTTCGCATAACTATTTATATTCACGATACATAATTGACCACATCAGTTAAATTACACGGACTTTTAATGTCCCATTAAGTGATATTTCAGTAAACGTAACGGAGGTTTAACATCAATGACTCATGAAGTGTAAGGATCTAAATGAGTAATTGTACTTTAGGTGAGTCGTTAGTAACCTAAGAAACTTTTAGGACCTAAAATACCATTATCCTTTTTTTCTCCTTCATTATAAGATAAGTTTTGATGTGACTTCATTTGCTTTTTTACCAACCTTTATGATTGATTATTTTCAATATCTTCCTTTCCACATAGTTTCCTTTCCTCTATTTTTCTTTATGTCAATTTTGTTTAATTTATTTTGTGCGTTACATTGGAGTTTTGGACCAACACTTTTATATTGCTGACAGAAGATAAACATACATATATATTTTTCCAGCTTAGACATATTCTAGAGGTGTTGACACCATATTCTTCCAAAAAAATAATCATTGTTTTTTACTAGAAAATAATATTGCTTGAATTTTGAATTCTCTTTCCATGTTTTTTTCTTGGTCATTAAGTTTAAGATTGCTAATTTGTTTTTTTTGCAGTTGATGACCTAATTAAATTAGATGGTATCAATCATATGGATTGGCTAAGATTATGGTTAAGCTTTTCTTGATAAATTATTTCTAGTCCAATAAATTGATTCATGCTCAAACAGTCTTCGTCAAACCTGATCATATACTACTATAAATCTAGTTGACAGCTTCAAGATTTGCAAAATTTTACTGTTTTAATTAAAAAAACATTCCAAGTGATATATTTTTATATTTTTTTGTTTAGTCTTTATTGTACATCACTATCTTAGAAATCATAGTGATCTTATGCATATAATTTTATTGTACATAATGAATATTGACTAATCTTCAAAATCATATTTTATCTCATCTCTTAATTTTATTTTATTTTAAAAAATATTTTATCTCATCTTTTGGGTTTTGAGACTAAACAAAACCTGGCCCAGAAACAGCCCAAAACCGAGCTCAATGTACGGCCCATGTGACTTCACACTTAATTTTAGATATTTTTTTGGATGTTAACACAATTTAGATATAGCAGAATTAAAAGCTAAGGAATGATCAAAACCCTTATGATCAAAACTTTAGTTATAAGCAAGGTAATCAAAATCTCGTTTCGAAAATTAAGATCGGGTGTTCCTACATTTCGAAATATGCAAGCGTTCTTATTACACATAAGATCAGTAGAAACTTCGCTCTTACTCTTTTTACTTTTGGTCCCCCGATAAAATTACATTTATAATTTTGGTCTCCCATAAACTTTGAGTATAATATATTAGCAAAGCTATACACTCCCTAAACTTCTATCATTTTTCATTATCCCTAGATTTCTTTTAATATTATTTTCAGTCAAAATCGTAAAAACTTTCATTCCGTTACGTTCTTTCCATTTTACGTTCTATATCCTCTCATCCATTCTCAGCATAGAAACTTGATTTTCACTTTGGTTGTAACATAAGAGCTTCCGGAAAGAAAGAAAAAAAAACTATTACTTCGGTCCCAAAATAAATGCAAATTTTCACATGCAATTTATATTGAAAAAATTTATATCTATTTTGGGACGAAGGGAGTATATATGAAATGGATAATCAGGCAGGAAAAAATCATTTTCCACCAACTATCAAATACTAATTTTACAGCATTCTTAAAACTTGTAAACTCTAATTAAGAAAGGGGAGTTAGTTTCCAGTAGTACTAGTGTCTTTTTTAAACTGTTCCATGAGTGGAGGAATGAGAAGACCGAGCCTTGTTTTATACGCATGTGATCTGTTTCAGTCGTTCTTCTCTCAGCCTGTTCATGAACAACTCAGTTTCCATAAGTGACAATAATAAGCAAACCTTAAACTGAGTAGTGTGTATGATCAAACACATAAAATGGAGGAAACCCACCGAGAGCGAACTTTTTTAGCACGCTTAATATGCCCTTTTAACAAATCTTCGGTTGATAAATTCTTTACCGATTCCTTATCCTGAATGCAACGACACTCATATATTTGGTCATAAACTTGTCTATCTCTATATATCTATATCAGTCACAACTAGTGGACACTTGCAAGAGAAGAAAGAATCTAGAACAACCAACCTCTTCTTGATCTTCTTCTGCTACTCCACTTTCCTTTCCTTTCCTTAGTTGAGCTGATTATTGTCAGCAGGTATAGGTTTTGGAAGAGACTTTGTGCTTTCTCCGATATTGTTGCTGCCAAAAAGTCAAAATCAGCGAAGGAAAAAAAGTCGTCAAGTCTACAAGTCGTCGAAAACGAAAACACGTCAATGTAAAAAATGGTTCCGAACTAGAACAAAGTAGAAGTTAAATTATAAAGAAACATGTCAAGTGTTAACGATTAAAGGAGCATACCTGGGTTTTCTCTGGAAGTCCATTCCTCATCCATGATCGACAAATTTCATATAGAGAAGAGCCATCAGTAATTCGGACCTACAAACAACCAACTTTGTAAACTACTTAATAGGTGAAAGGTAGAAGCCAACATTATGAGATTGCTGCTCCATTGTACTGAAATATTATATAGATTCTATGTTTAATTAGCACGTTGACTCGGAATGTAGTTTATCATATAGCCTATATCCCAATGAGATTTTTCAGTTCAGTCAAGTTTAATCAAAACGAAAAGGCAGCATAATCAAATCACATGAGAATAAAAAACAGAGGAAAAAAGTTAAGTACTTTTCGATCTCTAATAAGGAAAAGATTATCGGCTCTTCCACTATCCCTGCACGAAGCAAGACAATTATCATTGGACCAAATGCTTGCAATTACAACATGAGTAATGAAGCCTGACAGAGGATAAATCACAGAGAAACGAAAAGGACAAAGACATATAAGAACATCACCTTATAGGTATGTAACCATTGGAGTTAGGATTAGATGGAGATGAAGCAACCTAGAAACAAGGCATCTCAGAGAAAATTAATAAAAGCCAGAGAATGGACAATGAGGAATAAAAAAATCCTGCTTGGTTCACCAAAAGAATAACCATATTGCCATTAACTTTAATGAATGAATATGGAGAAATACTCGACACAAGCACACATACATACTGTGGTGAGATCCGAAGATGAATCCAAGAAATAAGTTTAAGACCTTCTTAAGAATATCAGAACTTAGATTATACAACCATTATGAAAAGATAAACTAGACAAATGTCCTATGGTTATATGTTGTTAAAAGGTACTGTCAGTAAGGTCGATGAGGGAAGGGATTAGTGGTCAGGAAAGGGAATAGGGCAATAATCTGAGGTCTCAACGAGGCTTGGGTTTGGATTCACCCTATTACTAATCCAATATACATATACTAGGCCTCCTTCCTTGCCGCCAACGGTCCGACTCTGACTGTTTTCTTCCGCTATAAATTGAGAGGCAAATAACTATACTAACTATAAACAAATGTAAGTAGGAATTCATTTGCTACTAATTTGGGGTCTTTCCCCTTCTAAAATATTTGTAAGCCAAAAGATGTACCGGGTCAGAATTACTTGAACTAAATTTAGTCGGCAGGGAAGGCAAGCTAACACCATTCTGTTCCTTGTCAATGAATCCAATTACAAACAACAGAAAACCAAACTTATAATATCTGGAATGTACATTAAAACTAGCATTCTCATAAAAATTAATGCCAAGTAGCTATAATGTGTTGAGTTTGCCACTATCCCAGTAATTAAATCTATTAGTTCTCTCGAAACCAGTGGAATACAATTTATCATCCTACAATGCTAAGCAGATAAATAAAGTAATGAATACAATTGCAAAACCACATAAATAAAATTTAAAACTTCCCCACATAATTCACAAATCAAACACTCATCACGTACGAATTCAGCGCAAAATTAGTACATACCTTTGGATGATCTGCAACCGGAATCCCCGAGATTGGGCCTCCTGCTATATTTCCGGTGGTGGGATTCTAAATGAGGTGGTGGCAAGAACTGATGATAACGGTGGTGAGAACTAGAAGAGAGCCGATTGACGGTTTCGGAGGACGTGGAGGATAACGGCCGGAATAATGTACGGTTAGCTATGTAACTGCCGCCAGGACCGATTGGATAGAGAATTTGTTGAGATCGAGGAGCACGCCTGAATGCATTATTATAAGTCGATTGGGGAATTTGTGTTTGGGGATACTTTAGAGGTCTTGCATATGGTGGTGGTGTGTGGTGGTGGAAGGTTTGTTGTTGGTGGTGGTGTTGGTGGCGGCAGTCATCATCGATCAGTGGCGGAGATTTTGAAACTGAAAAGACGAGTTGGTTGAGTGAAAATGCCACCAATCAAAGAAACGAAAGGTTGGCGCCAACAAAGTAAGTGTATTCCGGAACGAAAATACCTTTTTTGCCCCTAGCCTCAAATCCAAATATGGAGCTCAATTTAATCATACTCATAAGTTATTATGGGCTAAGTCCTAAGGCCCATGTAACTATTTTATTAGCCCATTAAACCCAGACAAACATATCTCTTGCGACAAAAGCCAAAACTAACTGAAAAGTTTTTTACTTCATAAAATTGTTGATTAAATAAATTCGATCATATCTTGAAAATACTCAAAACAACAAATTTGGATAGTGCAGAAATTGTTTGTTGTTTTTTTATGTCAACCATGGAATTTTGTAGCAAATCTTCGATGGCTTACATGGACCAGTAGAGAAAAAGGGTAATCAACATCTCCCATTCGATCTCAATCTGAGCTGATGAAATGGGCGTGTAGATTAAAAAAATGTATCGTTAAGAAAATTAATTTCGATTCATGAATTGCTCCATCTTAATATGGAACAATTATTTTTGACAAAACTTGAAATGTTATTACAAGTTAAACTTGACAAAATGGAATTGAATTATACAAATTGATATAGACTCTAACAATACATCCTTTCTAGTCACACAAAAGAATGGCAAACATATACAGTTCTATTTAGGTGTAGAAGATAGAATTCCTTGGTTCTTTAGTTACCCACAAATTTTTTGTCAGCTAAAATGTAGTATGTCGCACTCATATGTAGTATTGAATTACTCACGAGATTAGGTCTAGATTTGTGGCTCGAATATTTAAAATAAATGCTCGTTGATGCCAACTAAGAAAATAATTTAATGGTACGATATTTTTTATTATCCGGACTCCGTAATTAAGGAATATATAAAAGTAAAATTACATAGCTTATGGGATTACCATTTTTCTTTATGATTTGGTTGGAATTTTCATTCAGTCTACAAATATTTCATATTTTAATTTTTAACTAAATGTCGAGTTTGAAGAAATTCGTTAAGACAATCATTTTTAATTCGATTATATTTTTAACTTAATATACGTGATACCGCTTACGTGAGTTTAGCCAACAATTTATAAATAATATCGAAAATAATTTTTTTATAAGTTTGGAAAATTTAAGTATAAATATAGGTATTTGAAATACAGAGGTTGGAGGGACAATCATCATCATAAATCAAAAAAAAAAAAAATTTCCCATGGTGGGAAGTATCAAAATTCAAGAGAAGAAAATCCATGGGGGACATGGGAAAAGCTTTTATTAGGTTATGCAGTAGAGAAGTATGGTTTACACAACTGGAATTCAGTTTCCATGGAAATCCAATTCAAAACAAATCTCCATCCTTCCGTCACAACTCCCGTTCAATGCAAACACAAATTCCACGAGCTCAATCTCAGGTTTCAAATCAAAGACGACACGGCGGCGGAAGCAGCCGCAAACGGAAACGAAAATCACGGAAACCTAAAAAATAAATAACATCATCCTCATAGAAGCCGGCACGAAAATGCTAAGCGTTTCACGATAAATGCGAAAACAGCAACAATAATCATCATCATCATCATCATCATCATCATCATCATCATCATCATCATCAACCATCATCATCATCATCATCATCATCATCATCATCATCATCATCATCATCATCATCATCATCACCTTTTTTTTTTTTTTTTTTTTTTTTTTTTTTTTTTTTTTTTTTTTTTTTTTTTTTTTTTTTTTTTTTTTTTTTTTTTTTTTTTTTTTTTTTTTTTTTTTTTTTT
>JANIEQ010001228.1:0-15906 GCA_024708375.1 Oxalis stricta | reverse complement strand
TAAGAAAAAATAATTGGTATAATTTTATTAAGAATCATTATATTTTTATTATGTTTTGATTCCATAATTAGAATAGGGGAAAAAAATAATATTATTGACTTCTAAAATTATAACTTGAATTCTAATTAAACTCAAATTTCTTAAATATACGCTGTCAAATTATTATTCGTTAATAAAACGTCATGCTTTCCACCAAATCTACTCTAAGCAGATAATTAAAGAGAACATGCTTTCCATAATTAAGGGATAAGCTTGTATAAACCCAAGTTAGGGTTTCACGCAAGAGATCACGCTCACTCTGATAACAAAACTACATAAGACTCTTTACTACTAGAGCAACAAACATAAACGTTATTCTACCTAAGGAACGGTGTAATCCGAGCTACTGTCCTTGATCTACGATCTTGAGGCAAGCTTTGTAGGTCGCTCAAATCATAGAAGCATAAACGTCTCCAATATCCTCCATCTTCCTTCAAATTCCGATCAATTTTCCACACACTCGTATGTTCGTCATACTCGCTCGTTTCTCGAACAAAACACAAAATTAAAAGTTAAAACCTTCATTATCCACCTCATTCTAGCAATCCTAGAATCACGAACAAACAAGTGTTATTCTAAATAACATATTTTTTATTTTTTCCTTCCAATTTGCAAGAAAATTTTATTTTGATACTTATTATTTTGCAATGATACAATTCATTTTTCATGATATGAACAAATGATAAACCATGAACTCTTCATAACATTTGAACATGAACAAAATGTAAATTTTTAAATCGAATATATATAAAGAAATGAATAATTTATCTTCCAGTTCATTTTTTATTTGGTTCATGTAATCATGTTTCATCTTTCATCGTTTTCATTCGTTTGGGACCCAAAATTCACGAGACATGTTATCCACCACTGCTAACTGGACTAGTGGGCTTTGGACATTAGATTTCGTTTATTTTTGGGGCTTCTCATAGCAACCTGGACCTCTAGAAAGGGACTGACTCATTTTGTTTTTCTTTTGAAATAGAATGGTGCCAAATCATTTTCTGATTAGTCAATTCTCATGGCAACTAATTTAACCGGAATGTCTTGAAGGCTTGAACTGTCTATATTCGATAAAATAAAAAATAAAAACAGATATCTAAGAAATAAATATCTAAACTTGACTTAAAAAAGAATATTAGACAGTTTATATCATAAATTGGAAGTTCGATAGGATTAAGAAAGACAATATTACTAGCTATAAAATTTAAAACATCATGCCACTAACTATTTTAGATATGATAATAATAATATATTGACTTTTAAATGAAATAATAGTAGAAAAAATTATAAAAAATATTAGATGTGATAATTATTTATAAATATGTCAAAATAGGATTTATAATAATTATTCATGCACGACGGAAGAAGTAGTAAATCATGCTACTAGTAATTCTTTTTACCTTACATGTACGTCATATTGTTTAGTTTCTCGGACAAAACACAAAAATTAAAACTTAAAATCTCTCTAGTTAATCTAGAATCACAAACAAACAAGTGTTATCTAAATAACATATTTTTTCTTTATTTTTTCCTTCCAATTTGCAAGAAATTTTATTTTGATCCTTATTATTTTCTAATAATACAATTCATTTTTCACGATCGACAATGAACTCTTCATAACTCTTCACAACTTTTCGAACATACGAACAAAATATAGTTTTAAAAAACGAATATATATATATAAATAAATGAATAATTTATCATCCAATTCAATTTTTATTATGTTCATATTTTATTGTTTTCATTACGTTTACGACCTCTAAATCTCACTTAAACATACGTTCACCACCGTCAATAAGTGGACTAGTGGGCTTTAGATATTAAACTTTGTTTATTTGTGAGCTTTACATAGCAATTTGGACATTGCTAGAAGGGATCGAATCATTTTTGGATCAGTCAATTTTCATGACAACTAATTTAACCGAATGCTTTAAATCGTATATAATCGATTAAATGAAAAATAAAAGCAGAAATTTACTAATAAATACTGAACTTGACTTAAAAAAATATTATCGTTTGAAAATAAAAACACAGTACTAGACTAGTAATCCCTCCATCGGTAAAATTACAGTTTCGACGGGAATAAGGAAGATAGTGTTATTAGATAAAAAATTTAAAACATGTCGCTAACTTTTTTTATATATTCATGTCACTAATTATATTAAATTTTACTCCTTTCATATTTAAATAATATTTTTACTTTTTAAATTTATTAAAAAAATCGATATATCTAATTCATTATTATTTAAATATATTAAGATTATAACGAATTTAAAACGCGAAAGTTGTTATTTAACTATTGAATAGAATAATAATAACGAATTATTTTTTAAATTAATAAGGATGAAAAATATTATAAAATATAATATTAGATGTGATAATTATTTATGAAAATATTAAAATTGATTTATAATAATTATTCATCGATGGAAGAAGTAGTAAATTATTCATCTAGTAATTTTTTGTCCTTGCTTAGCAAATCAACTCATAATTTTTATTTACTCACTAATATAAATTAATTTAATTTCTAAATCTCCAATCACACACTAGGCAATCAATCCACCAAGTCTCTTTCTAAACCCAATCTCTTTCATCTCTAAACTAAACCAAAACACGAATCTCTCTCTCTAAACTGTAGAATTTAAAATTTCTCCAAAACCCTAGGCTCGATCAGTTGCTTGCGATCCGACAACCATGGCAGAGGAACCGCCAACTTCAACCTCCACCCCCACCGCCACCAACAATAACGGCACAGCGCCGACTCCATCGGCGTCTCCACTTGGTTCATCGGTGATCCCGATAGTCAATAAGTTACAGGACATTTTCGCTAAAGCTCGGGAGCCAGTCAACGATCGAGCTGCCACAGGTTGCTGTCGTCGGCAGCCAGAGCAGTGGAAAGTCGAGCGTGCTGGAAGCACTTGTTGGTCGGGACTTCTTACCCCGTGGAAATGACATTTGTACCCGCCGTCCGCTCGTCTTGCAGTTGCTGCAGACCAAACGGAAGCAGGACGGCTCCGATGAGGAGTACGGAGAATTCCTCCATCTCCCTGGCCGGAAGTTCTTTGAGTTTACTGATATTCGGAGAGAGATTCAGGTGAATGGCGCCATTTTTATTTATTTCTTGTTCTTGTCTGATTCTGTTGCTTTTGAGGATGATAATGATGGATAGCTGTGGTTTAAAGGCATTTGTCCACTGTAGCTGTGAATGTGCTGCATTTGGAAAAATGTTTATTCAATTGTGTAATTTGAAACTCAGGATTGTGTTAATACGATTTGATGGATGGATTGCTGGAAGTTACTGAGGTTTGGAGGTTGGCATGAAATTATAAGTATTCTGATAAGATAACTAGAACATGAATTATGTGTTTGTCTACATTGAAGAGCCAACAATCTCTCACCTGTACTGATATTCAGATATTACTTTTGCTTTCTTCTATAACTTTTCATTGGCTGCAGGCTGAGACTGATAGGGAAGCTGGAGATAACAAAGGTGTGATAGATAAACAGATTCGTTTGAAGATTTTCTCTCCCAATGTTCTTGATATCACACTAGTAGACCTGCCTGGTTTAACAAAAGTTCCAGTAGGAGATCAGCCTTCCGATATTGAAGCAAGAATCAGGACAATGATCATGTCGTATATCAAACAACCAACCTGCCTTATTCTTGCTGTTACCCCTGCAAATTCTGATCTAGCAAATTCAGATGCTCTTCAGATGGCAGGAATGGCTGACCCTGATGGTAAGTTACTCATTTCACATCCCGAGTTACATTTCAATTCTGATCAAACCATTAATGACATAGAATTTTCCTTTGGCAGGCAATAGGACCATTGGAGTTATAACCAAGGTGCATATTGGTTTGGATTAATACTTTTTATCTTGACGTGTGCTAGTATCTACTGCTTATTTTCCTTCACTTGATAAGGCTTTGCATGTGTTTTGTTGCTTCAGTTGGATATCATGGACAGAGGTACTGACGCATGTAAGCTGTTGCTTGGAAAAGTGATTCCACTTAGACTTGGTTATGTAGGGTGTAATCGTAGTCAGGAGGTAACTAATGTTCAATATCTGATGTTAAAGTTTGATATCACTCGTTTCTTCTGTTAAAGATGTTAACAGGAGCTGAAGTGTAACGTCATCTATTGTTTTCTGTATAATTTTCATTTACATTAATATGGTGGGTGAAATATTGAGGATGTAGGGATATAATGATGAACCGGAGTATTAAGGATGCTTTAGTGGCTGAGGAGAAGTTCTTCCGAAGTCGTCCTGTAAGATCTTGCTATCTGTTGTTTTGTTAAAGATATTGTTATTTGCATATTATCGCTATCTTGCGTAAAAGTTTCTATCTGCTATTATAGTTCTTCTCCTTTTCCTGTAGGTTTATAATGGTTTAGCTGACCGTTGTAGGGTCCCTCAACTAGCAAAAAAGCTGAACCAGGTAAGGATTCCGCGTCATAGTTCCCAGATTATTCCCTAGGATATCATCACAAATGAATTCTTCAATTGGCAGTAAAGTTGAACAGATTGAACCAGTATGAATCATCATCATTACTATTGAGCCTATTTTCTTTTTGCAGATTTTATGTCAACATATCAAAAATGTCCTTCCAGTGATTGAAGTCACGCATTAGCACCACATTGGTCGCTGTAGCTGAAAGAGCATGCTAGCTATGGTGAAATAACAGAATCTAAGGCATAGTGCCATTTGTTTGTCTATTATGCTAAAGTAGTTGAGATTCTTTGTAAATTTATTGGCATGCTACTCCCCATCATAATGTCATTACTTTCACTGTGTACATGCTTTGTTTGTGGAGGTCGTAATTGTGCTTTATGGATTTTTTTAAGGTGGCCTTATTCTCACTGGATCTACTAAACAAGTTGCAAATATTGTCAATATTCCTGCCTAAAGTCTTATTTTGCACATTATTTTCGTATGGATTATATCTTCTTTTCTCATTCAAATTTGCGACCCAACAGGCTGGTCAAGGAGCTCTTCTTCTGAACATTCTTTCCAAATACTCTGAAGGTGCATACATTAATAAGCTCAAGTCTGTAGCTTCAATCATGCTATCTTTGATTGTTAGCACCAGTCATCTATCCTTAACTCTCATGTTCATAATCTTTACTTTCATATTGGAAACAGCATTTTCTTCGATCGTTGAGGGGAAAAATGAAGAAATGTCAACTACTGAGCTGTCTGGTGGAGCACGAATTCATTACATCTTCCAACAAATTTTTGTGAAAAGTTTGGAGGTTAGTGCCTAGATGTTTTTCAATGGAGTGGTTTTATTTATTTTTTATTTATGCCAGTAACTGGTAAATTATCGTACAAGTTGAATTATTTCGTTGTAACACCTTACTCTCATACATGAGTCTGTGAAGTAATATTGAGAGTTTACCCAAGAATGTCCCGTTTATGTGTCACGTGCTTTCCTCATTACAGTGGTGATGACTGATCATTTTATTGACTGCATTGACTCTTAATGCTACATAATTTTACATACAGGAGGTTGATCCATGTGAGGATTTAACTGATGACGATATTCGGACTGCTATTCAGAATGCAACCGGCCCTCGATCTGCACTCTTTGTACCGGAAGTAGGTGATCTGGAATTCTTCTTAATTTTCAGATCCGTTTGGTTATTTATAAATTCCTGAAGTTAATTGCAGTAATACGTTAATTTATTATGCAGGTGCCATTTGAAGTTCTTATTAGGAGGCAAATAATTCGGTTGTTGGATCCAAGTCTTCAGTGTGCTCGGTTCATTTTTGATGAGTTAGTGAAGGTCAGGTCCTTTGCTCACAATTTTTTTTGCCAATGCTCCATCATACTAAAGATACATTGACACTAAATGGCTTTGGTCCTTTTCCAGATTAGCCACTCGTTGTTTAATAAACGATCTTCAGCGATTTCTGTTCTGAGGAAGCGTATGGATGAAGTCATTGGAAACTTTCTGCGGGAAGGCCTTGGACCGTCGGAAACAATGATTGGTCACATAATTGAGATGGAGGTACCCTCGAATATTAATATCTGAAATTTGAATGGGCATGTATCTATATTTAGCACTGGAACACTTCTCTTCTATCAGGGGTCTTTTATTTAAACTCTTTCAAACTACTTAAAGCCTGATATAAACTCATTGGGTCGCAATTCTGTTCCTTTTTCCTGGGAATGGTGTCTCCATGATTGTCAATCATTTCTCAGCTTGGCTAAATTTGCCTCCAAATTGAATGTATCGATACTTAGTATGTGATATCTGTGTTCCAAAAAAACCATTATGATACTTAATTTATATATTACCTGCTTTTCTATCCAACTCTGACCTCCATGAGCTGATAATTTGTTCAATATATCTCAGTTGGTGTTCATAATGTAACTTTCAAGCAGTTTTGGTATCATCTCGTGCTTCCAAAATTTCTCCACTCTTCCATTTTCTTCTTTCCAGCTTTTATGATACAGTACTTCGCTGTACTGAAAAAATTCTATTGAAATTCTATTTGAATATATTTGCAGATGGATTATATCAACACTTCCCACCCAAACTTTATTGGTGGGGAGCAAAGTAGAGATTGCTCTCCAATCGGTCAAATCTTCTAAGGTCGCTTTTCCTCTAACCAAGCAGAAGGTACACGGGGCCATTCTATTGCCACCTCTAATCATTTGTGAGTGAGTGGGTACTTGTTTTTCTTTCATACTTATGATGGTTGCATTCAATTTTGGATAATTAGGATGGCATAGAGCCTGAAAAAGCACCGGCATCAGAAAGAAGTACGAAAATCACGTGCCATTCTTGCTAGACAAGTAAATGGAATTGTTTCTGATCAGGTAAGGCGTTAGTACTTTAATCCATGGGAAGCAATTTGAGGTTTAATCTATATGTTATGTAGGCTGTTACTTCTTTGGCTACGCTAATTGATTGTTACTTGGTGTGTTGTCCAGGGACCGAAGCCTGTAGCAGAAGTTGAAAAGGCTGCACCCTCAGGTAATGGTCTGATCGAAATATTTTTTCTTTCCACTAAAGAATGAGAGATTCAATGATATAATTGAATTATGCACTTATTTTTCCTGAAGAAACCTAGCATAAAATGTGGTGCGTAAGGTGAAGAAACTCTACAAAAATAGGTGCACCTATTTTTATTTTTTTTTATTTTTTTGTGAACTAAAGTGTCACCACCCCATGTTATTGAAGAATTTACAATTAACAGAATTCATTTTACGAATTAAACATGACTGTAGTAGCTTCAAATGTCATACAGTGTGTTTTCTTCTGCTTATATTTCTGTTCTGCTGTGTAAACCTTCTCTTGGCTGTTCCTGATACTGATTCTTAAATTTGCACATTGATTATTAGTAGGAAGCACGAGTTGGGGAATTTCATCAATATTTGGTGGAAGTGATAATCGTGGGGCTGCTAAAGAAATCTTAACAAACAGGCCTTACAATGAACCTGTTAACAACTTGGAACAAGCCGTGTCTATGATCCATCTGAGAGAGGTTTGTGCTTAGTGTTTCTTGTTTCCAGTGCTAGTTTATGGCTATAATTTTCAACTCAATATTTTCCCATGACACATGATTTTTGAAGCCACCGACCATGTTGAGGCCCTCGGAAAACCATTCAGAGCAGGAGACTATTGAAATTGCTGTTACGAAATTGTTGTTGAGGTCATACTATGACATTGTTCGAAAGAACATCGAGGACTCATGTGCCAAAAGCCATTATGCATTTCCTGGTAGTTACCTGACTGTTTGTACATTCACTCTAGCTTTGAATTTTTTTTATTTTTTTCTATTATTTTTATGCTTATCCCTTTCTTACTCTAGTGATCTACAAATTCTGATATTTGCTTCTATGTTCTTGGGATTTGTATATGTAGGTAAACCAAACAAAACGTGAGCTGCACAACGTCTTTATCAGAAAGCTTTACAGGTAAATGACACTCAATAGAGTTCAACTCTTTCATATCCTGAAAATTTTTGTCCCCTGAATTTTCCTTTGTGTATAAAAATAGGGAGAATCTATTCGAGGAGATGCTACAAGAACCTGATGAGGTGGCAACAAAAAGAAAGCACACTCGTGAAATGCTTCGTGTTCTTCAACAGGCTTTCCGAGTAAGTTCTTCTCTAGCTTTAAACGAACTTTTCTAATCTTGTTATATTTTAGGCTAAACTTTTCGAAAACCCTTGATATTAAGGTTTTCCATGTTTTAGGTTTTGCGACCTAATGTTTTAAAAGATACCAAAACTGTCCTTTCAAGAATGACTGATTTCTCGATGAATATTTTGTAGACCTTGGAAGAACTGCCTCTGGAAGCTGAAACAGTGGAGAAAGGATACGGTCTAGGAGGAGATCCAACAGGGTTGCCGAGGATCCACGGTCTGCCTACGTCGTCGATGTATACTACAAGCAGTGGTTCAAGTGATTTTTACTCTCTCTCCTAGGTATCCTAGGTCGTCTCGAAAGTCAACTCACTCGGGGAAGCTGTCATACCCATTTGGCAATATGGATACTAATGGAAGTGGAGGACGTCCTTTTATGCCGTATCCAACAGCTCGACATGTGAAACAAAAGTCGAATATCCAGTTTTTCTTTGTTGTAGAATGTTATTATAAGATTTCATTTGCATCTGAAGATGTTTGGAATCTTAAAAAATTTGGCCCGTGGGGGTGGCTGTTCTAGCTAGGAGGTTGAAATTAGGCGTTTGTTTGCTATATCATAATTTTTTGTCGTTTCTGGTTACAATATAAAGTCGAATTATGATGGGAGGCTCCAGGAAGAATCACATGGGGTTCATACTATATAATGATCTTCTTGTTGGAAGTGAAGCTTTCAATACATATATTCTTTGGTTCTGTTCCTCATAATTATATATATAACACACACACACACACACACACACACACATATATGACTCCGTTTTACTGATGCTTGTAATAGACCTTAGTCTGTATTGAGTTTTTGGCGAGAAAATAAAGTAAATAACCCTTTGCTATTCTGAAAGTTTTCTACACTTTTGTTGCCTGAGATTGAATTGAGTTCTTCGGGAGAAAATGACCCTATGCTATTCTGATAAGCTGGAGGCATTTTTGCCTAGGCGTTGGATATTCTTGTTTATAATTAGATCTGGAACATTACAGTCGTGTATTGTCAATCATTTCAGTTCCATTTTAGTAGTCTACACTTGCATTTGACATTATGTAACTTCAAACATTGAGATTGAATTTGACAGTGGTGGGTGCAAAACAATTTTTAATAATTTTAGCTAACAATAATGATTGCGTTTCAGATTAGTATTGAATCAAATATTTTTTCAATCTGATGGATTTGAATCCAATCTAAAAAAATTTCGAATGATAATATCCGATCTGATCCGTGAATATTCAATTTTAAATTTAATTGTTATAAAATATCAAATATCCACAATTCTTTTTATTTTTAAGACTTATTTAATTATTTTTGCTTTATTTTAAATTAAATTGATCGAAAAATAGACTTTATTTAATAGGTTATGTATATTGAACTTTAAATTTATTGCTAAAATAATAAATTTTAATATCCGTATCCGACCGAATATCCGTGGATCGATCTAAATTGCCAGTCCAATTAATGAGAAGTTTGGAACAAAGATGGGAGTGCTAGAAAACCAGTGTAAACAAAGGGATAATTTTGTCAGTTCAGCATAAATAGCATGTTAATACTAGTAATTTTTTTATACACACCCCCAAACAGACGTGTCGCAAAAGTGACCGTCCGATCTAGGTTTACATCAAACCCAATTTTTTTCTTTTTTATATATAAAGCCCTAGCTAGGTCATTCCAAAATTCTCTCATACGTGTTTCCTTCCGCCACCCAGTACCACACTCAGATATCTTTCTCATCGAACGGAGGTTAAAGGACGGCGCCGTTTTAGCAGTCCCCCTTGATAAAGCTAGAAAAGCTTCATCTTGGCCCTCAATTTTGCCTTCCTTTCTTGTTTTAGAGAATTTGTTTGTCTATCAAAAATGGTTAGGGGAGCATCAAAAGCCGACAAGAAGCTAGCCCACGATTCGAAGCTGTGCCAGTTGTTGGACGAGTACAGTCAGATTCTGGTTGTAGCAGCCGACAATGTTGGATCGAACCAGTTGCAAAACATCCGCAAGGGTTTGCGAGGTGACTCGGTCGTTTTAATGGGTAAGAACACTATGATGAAGAGGTCTGTGCGTATTCACTCTGAGAAGACTGGAAACAAAGCATTCCTTAACCTCATTCCTCTCCTTCAGGTAATTCTCATTTTTGTTACTTTAATTGGTTGAGAATTCTTTTGTACTAGCAGCCACTGTAATTTGAATTAATGTGATTGAAGATGATTGGAATTGTATATAGTTGTATTGGGTTGGACTGGATTCCTGTTATTTGATCGGCGAAACTTGTAATTTTTTCAGTTGAAATATTGATTTATTTGAATTGATTTATCGATGATTGAATATTATCTACTGCGAGTTGAAATAATTTCGGCGGAATTGGTTTGGAGTTGTGCTAATGGCTGATGCTTTGATATTTGTTTTCCATTAGGGCAATGTGGGTTTGATTTTCACCAAGGGGTGATCTCAAGGAAGTGAGTGAGGAGGTCGCCAAGTACAAAGTACGTCCTCTAATCATTGCCAATTTACATAATTGTTACTGTAATCAGTGTGTTTTTTTACTGGTAAAGTTATTACATTTTGTTGACCTGCTTCATGTCGACGAGCAGCTGTGAAATACATATACTAAAGTTTTCATTTGATTGTCCATCTGTTTTTACCTGTATGAAATTGCATATTGATTTATTATGATTAATAGTATAGTTTTTTCAAGTCATCTTATTTTCTATGCAACATTTGTGTAGATTCTCTGTCTTTAGTAATTTGTATTACTAGTGTTTGATTATGCTCACAATACTACGCTGACAGGTTGGTGCACCTGCTCGTGTGGGTCTGATTGCTCCAATTGATGTTGTTGTCCCTCCCGGCAACACTGGTCTTGACCCATCTCAGACCTCTTTCTTCCAGGTATTTCATTCTCCAATTTGTGGTACTTGCTTTGTATGTCTCAGTGTTTTGGTGAATTCTCACTTGAAATTTGTTTATTTCCAGGTTCTGAATATCCCCACTAAGATTAACAAGGGTACTGTGGAAATCATCACCCCTGTTGAGCTTATCAAGAAGGGTGACAAGGTTGGCTCTTCTGAAGCTGCCCTTCTTGCTAAACTTCGGGATCAGGCCTTTCTCTTACGGCCTTGTCGTCTTGAGTGTTTATGACAATGGCTCGGTCTTCAGCCCGGAAGTCCTTGATCTGACTGAAGATGACCTTATGGCCAAGTTTGCTGCTGGTGTTGCAATGGTCACCTCTTTGGCTCTGGCAATCTCTTACCCCACTGTTGCTGCAGCGCCGCACATGTTCATCAATGCCTACAAGAATGCTCTGGCTATTGCTGTCGCCACAGAGTATTCCTTCCCAGAAGCTGAGCAAGTGAAAGAGTACATCAAGGTTTGTTTGGAATTATTCTGATGTGATTTTTCGATGATTTTAATTTTTTCGACTAATTTTCCTTGACCATTTGTTTAATTTGCTAATGATGTAGGATCCTAGCAAGTTTGCTGCTGCTGCTGCTGCTCCAGCTGCTGCTGCTGCCTCTCTGGCAGCGCCCCTGCTGCTGCCAAGGCGGAAGAGAAGAAGAAGGCGAGCCTGAAGAAGAGGAAGATGAAGATTTTGGAATGAGTTTGTTCGACTAGGCAGCTAGCTAGCTTTTGTCGGCTATTTGGTTGTTATCTTTCAGTTTGCTGACATTTACCTTTTAGTTACGTTTCTGGATATTATTTATTTCAGTTATTGTTCTGGATTATTGCTGGATAAGTTTTTAAATTTTAGATCTTGAACATCAATATTTTGTTTATTTTGAATCAGTCGCGCTATTTCTGGTATATTATACTCGACATTGGTTATAGTATACTCGACATTTAAGATGCCAACATTTTCCATGATAAAACTTGGGAGTAATGATGATGCCTATCCTTTTGAAAACTAATACCTCTACTCATTTACAGTAGTTATTATTTCCCCTCGACAAAGAACTATGCTTCAATAACTGTATTCCCCTTGTTCTTGAGTTTTGTCAAGTTTTAATAAAAGTTATCTTGCTTAAATGTGCTCAGAGCCACTGAACGTACTACTTTGATATATATTAATCCTAAGAGGTGAACATGGAGTAGTCTAACCGGAAACTTCATTCACGGTTTTACAATTTTTCTCAAAAATTTTCAACACGTGGGTCCCGCCTTTGTTTTTATTTGTTTTGTTTTTATTTGATAATATAACTTAATCCTTTTAAATTTTATAGTTTTAAAGTTTAGTCCCTAAAGAGTTTCTTCTAACTTAGATTCTATTGATTGTAAATGATTATTTAATTTTAATAATTCTTTTTGTATATCCTTATTTTTAGAAGACGATGATTCTTCTTCTACTATGTAATTAGTATTATCTCTAATTAATCTCATGCTTGGTCTACGAAATATTCGTTCTTTTATTATTGTATTATCTATTCTAGGTACCGAACTTATCGGTGTCGTTTTTATTGTTCCTACTTTAGTTGTAACACCAAATAAATCTTCTAGATAAATTCTATCATTATCTTTAAATTGTATGCTATGGTGGCTATTAGATAGGGCATAACCTATTTCATAAGTTATTGTGAAATGGATAATCTTCTTTTGCCATTAAGTTATTTCTATAGAATTTGTATGCTATTATTAATGATCTATCTAAATTTTCATGTGCATAAGGGTATTCCTAATTGTAATGATACATTAAACTTTAATTTTGTATATGCTAAATTACCGTTTACTATTCCTATTATTCTATCTCTTGGATGTTGTATTCTATCATCACATATTGCTAATCTTATCGGTGAATCTATTCCTTCCATAAATGTTGATTTAATCAATATTTGAACAATCGATATATGAATATAACCTATTTTATCTTTATCTCGCTTGTTTTATATTTAATCGTTTAATTTTTTCTTTTATTTCATCACCACTTATAATGGGTATACTAGTTTCTCCGATAGCAGTGGAGATTTCTATTGGATATTCTGCAGTAATTTTTCCAAAATAAAGTATATTTTTTCTACTAAAGAGATTTCTTAATGGAGTTCTTATATCTTGACCTTCCCTTAGATTTAATTCTTCTTTTTTAATCTTTTTGATTATATTTTTACTAACTAAGATATCTCTTTTGAAAGTGCCTTTTTCTTCTTGAAGATCTAAATAGTCTATAGTATTAATTGTAGATGAGGACGAAGCTACTTCCTTATCCATTTTTTATCTATTATAAAGTCTAAGTTGTTCTAATATTATGCAGTAGAGATCAATTTTACGTGATAATTCTTGTCTTAGAGTATCAAAAGTTCTAATATTTTCATTTTCATTTTCTAATTCCATAATAATTTTTAGGTCGTTGAAACATTTTCCTATATATTCTTCACAATAATCTATTAAACTATTTAGATCTGGACTGTTTTTCTCTAATTTCATTAAATGTATTCCTTGTGCTATATGATGAACAAAATTCATTTTCTAGCTCGATACCAAATTTTTAACACGCGGATAATGATTTGAAAAGTTGGCTAGATAAAAGGAGATAAATTTTTATTGATAATACGAAGTACAATTGCTTAATGTAATCTAATTAGATTGGTCCGACCAATCTACTTCTAGTTCTTCGATATCATAATACATATTAGTATCATAAAGATACTCTAGTTGAATTTCGATATGTGTTAAAACATCCATATTTTCTTCTATCTTCTTGTACGAATTATCTATTAAAGAAGATAGATCTGCTTCATACCTAGTTGTTATTTCTCTTGCTAGTTCGAAGGGTAGTACTCTTCGAATAATATTTCTATTTCTTTGATCTTTTCTCTTTCTAATTTCTGTATGCAATTAGAAATGATTTCTTCTAGTTGAGTTATTTTTTGATTGGTTTCTTTACGTAGAGCAAATAATTGGGTGGTACTTGGAATTTTCTACTAAATCATACATTGAATCAAATGAGTCGTTTGGTGAATCTATTAAATGTAAATCAAGTGTGTTTGTTGGAGAGTCCATACCTGGATCCTTTTGCTCTGCTAGTCTCTTTGTTGATGCTCTCTTTATTCCTTTACACTTGGATTGCTTGATGTTTGAGTGTTTGAGTATTTGATATTGAATAGTGATATTTTGGGCTGATTTTTGAATAATTTGATAAGTAAAAACAGAATTCCTATAAACGAGAATTCAAAGCGTTGGTTTGTTATTAACAAACAAGGAGAATTTTATTCAACCAAATAAACTCGAGTTCTAAACGAACCGGAGGATACATATTTATACGAAACTAAGTGGACTATATTCCACTTAATGCCCCTAGATATTACATTATTGCTTAATTATTGATGCCCTTATAGTTTTACATCGTAGTCGACGTAATTTACATATTGATTGCAAAAAACAAAGATGTCTACATCTCTTTTTGGCCAGTGGCCGACATCTTTTCTTGGCTAGTGGATGCTTCTTTCTTGGATTCCTTTTCTTCTTTGTTTTTTCCTCTTTCGTCCTCTTTGTCATCTACTATTATTGAAATGGAGTCTCGTAGAGTCACTATCTTTACTTCGTCGCGTAAGAGGATGCATAATAACTCCTTTGTTCTATAGGGAAGATGTCGTAATGGTCCGGAAAAATCCGAGAATGGTCCTTCGAAGAGTTGAACTGCTCTAATTCCTTCAGGACTTATCTCTTGGCTATATTTGGAATATATTAAAATATTTTCACTCCTATAGTTGATAAAGTACTTTTCGTGTGTATCGATCCTTCCGGTATTTCTAAGTATTCCAGCAAAATATCTAGCATTAAGTTCTTCAATTTCTTCTTCGATAGCTTCTTTTTGGTTGCCCCATCTCTTGGTGGATAGTTCATATTTGATATTCCAAGCACCATGACTCGCATAACTTGGGACTAATAATTTTTCTTGGCCGAATACTTGGAAAAGTGCTTGTATATTTTGATAAATATTTCTCTATCTCTACCTTCTTTATCCTTAGCTATTCGGGACGGATAATTCCTTATAGCATGTGATGGTCCCAATGGGAATTCGGACAATAGGTTAGTTCCTTTTAGGTATATGGTATCTATTAATCCATGGATGAAAAATTTGTATAATGTTAGAGGGTTTGCTTCGGGAAGGAATATTGCTTTTGGACTGGAATTTAATTTAATCGATGGGTAGAAATATTGGCTCATTTCTTTTCTCGAATAGTTGGTAAGCAATGAATAACATTCATTGAAGGATGAGGGTGATGGTTGTTTGGTTTTTTGTTTTTCTTCTCTGGTTGGGATGTTAAGAATACTAGAGTTTGGGATCCTACCTATTGGAGTCATTTTTCCTGAATTTCTAGTCGAAGCTGATGGTGTTGAGAGTAGTCTGGATTTATAATGAGAGGTTTCGTTTGGATTTGTTGGATTCGATATTCTTCAAAGGCTTTTTGGGCCTCTTCTTTAGTAGTAAAGGATTTGTGTTGGATGTTGGATTGTCCAGGTGACAAAAGGGGAAACCTTGTGCCAATGGTCGTAGACTCCTTTCATTGGTCCGTTGAATATTGCGTAATATTTTATCCGTGATGACCTCGTGGCATCATATTGTAATGTTGGAGGAATAGCTGAATTTGCTCGATGAAGATCCTATTTCTGCCGTTGTTGATGTTATTTTGTTGTTGTTGATGGATCCACCACGTTTTTGCCGGAAGACTCGATTGCTGAATTTGTCCGCCTAGTCGGATTATTAGCGCTTGCTGGGATATTTTCTTAGATCGAT
>JANIEQ010001226.1:0-20986 GCA_024708375.1 Oxalis stricta | reverse complement strand
CTCAAGGACGTTTATTATGATGCTGAAGACGTGTTGGACCTGTTTGAGGTTGAAGCTTTGACGAAGAAAGACATCATCGGTAGTCGAGGTAGCTTGAAAAGAAAGGTAAGCCAACTCTTCTCATCTTCGAACCCTGTCTTCGTCAATTTTAGATTGGCACATAGAATTAAGAAAATTAGGGAGAGGCTGGATGAGATTACTTCCCAAAAAAGTCATTTCCAACTCACTCATCAGCATTCATAGGCCAGTTGTGGTTGGGAGTAGGGAAACTCATTCCTTTGTGGAAGCAGTCAAGTCATTGGGAGAGATGAGCAGTAGAGAAAATCTCATACAACTTCTATTGTCCTCAATTGATAGTTCAAACATGTCCTATGTTATTCCGATTAGTTGGAATTGGAGGTATCGGGAAAACTACACTAGCCAAATTGGTATATAATGACCACAGAGTTGACACACATTTCTCGTTGAAAATGTGGATTTGTGTGTCAAATGATTTTGATGTCAAGCAATTGATTGTCAAGATTATCAAGTCTATATGTGGTCAAGATTGTAGCAACTATGATCTGGACTATTTGCAAGAGAGTCTTCGGTGTCTTTTGAGAAATAAGAAATACATGCTAGTCTTGGATGACGTGTGGAGTGAAGATTCCACAAAATGGGATGAATTGAAAACTTTGCTTATGGGTGGAGCAAGTGAAAGCAAAATTATTGTGACTACTCGTAGTCATCGTGTAGCTACGATCATGAGCACTACTGAGTGGCTCATACGACTTGGAATATCTTCCATACGAGAGTTGTTTATCTTTGTTTATTAAATGTGCATTTAGATACGGGAAAGAAAAGGAGCATCCGAACCTATGTAAACTTGGCGAGGAGATTGTAAAAAAGTGCTATGGGATTCCTTTGGTTGTGAAGACAATAGGTAGTCAACTTTATTCGGTTACCGATGAACGTAGATGGATTTTGATACGAGATAGTGAAATTTGGGAACGAAAATCGAGACGGGGATGGTAGTATATTAGATGCATTGAAACTAAGCTACGACAACTTGCCACCACACTTGAAAACCATGTTTCGTTTATTGTTCGCTTTTTCCAAAAGATTTTGCATTTGATAGAATTACATTAATTCAGTTTTGGATGGCACATGGACTCCTTAAATCCAGCACGCATAATCAAGAGTTAGAAGATGTTGGATTTATGTACTTAATGGAGTTACAATCAAGATCTTTCTTTCAAGACTTTGAAGAGTATGGTGCATTTGTTTTCTTTAAAATGCATGATATCATGCATGATCTCGCAATATCAATTGCAAAAGATGAGTGCATGTTTGTTAATGGAAGTAGACAAGGAATCTCAAGAAATGTTCGACACTTGGCGATCTCTAGTACGGAGAGGCTTGAGCAAGAAGAAAACATTTTAACAATCATACGCAACCAGAACAATGTTCGACCAATATTTTGTGCAACAGGTGAGTCCCTCCATGAGTCGTTCCTAAACATGTGCATCTCAAGCTTTAAGAGTTTGCGAGTCCTAATTTTCATAAGTTCAACTTTCAGAAGTGCTAGCACAGTCAATTAGTGCTTTGAAGCAATTGAGATTTCTTTATTTAAGTTATAATCAAAGAATTAAGAAACTCCCAATTTCTATTTGCAAGCTACATAGTTTGCAGCACCTCGAACTTCTCGGATGCACTGGACTAGAGGAGTTACCCAAGGATATGAAATACATGATCAATCTTAGATATCTGGGTTTAACTACAAAGCAAAAATCTTTGTCGAGACTCGGAATAGCGAGCCTGAAATTTCTGCGAGTTTTGAAATTGACAAACTGCGAGAATTTAGAATATTTGTTTCAAGGGATGGAATGTCCTCCGACACTTGAAACTTTGTCCATTATAGATTGCCCAAGTTTGATCTTGCTACCACATGGACTCAAATGCGTCGATTCATTAAAAACTTTGGTGATTTTATTGTTGCCAAAAACTTGATTTGGGATTGGAATTTGAAGGTCATCAAGATGTCGACATTGCATTCAACCTTCACACACTAATTATTGAAGGATTACCAAAGATGATAAAGTTTCCCCCATGGCTTGTTCGTGGAACTTTAACTTCACTAGAGTTCGCCTCCGTTAAGAATTGCCAGAACTTCAGAGAACTACTCGAGTCGCTGCCATACTTCAAATCACTTAAAGATCTTATCATTTTTGGATGTCCGAGTCTCACCACATTGCCAGTTGGTATAAAATGCCTCACAGCTTTGAAGAAACTTTGGATCATTGGTTGTGAAAGTATTAATGTGATAATGGAAGACGGCGATGATGAAAACCAAACGAGTGATCAGCTCAAGCTTGAGGATTTACGGATCATAAAGCTTCCAAAGTTGACGGCACTTCCACGATGGCTTCTTCAAGGATCTACGGAGTCGTTGGTTAGGATGGTGATTGTAGATTGTCCACAATTGACATCTTTGCCTGAGAATATTATTCAATCTCTCGCATTCCTCAATGATCTGATCATTTTAGGATGTCCTCAACTTAGTCAAAGATGCAGCCTACAAGATTACGTAAGCTTGCTCACATTCAGAAGAACGTCAACTATTGCGAGTGCATCCAAACAATTGACTATTAGGTAATTAATGGTATGTTTAGTTAGTTATTTTGAAACATCTATCCATGTATTCTTTTCTCATGCTAATTAACTAATTGATGCATTCTGTTTGCAAAACAACCAGGTCTGAATGGGGTCATAGAATAAAGCTCATTCTGGTGCCATACTCTCAAGCTTGGTAGACTCACAAGTTCATTCCTCTAGTGTTTTTCATAAATGTATAAGTTACTCTGTAAACCTTATAAAGGTATGTTTTGACAGTGTTGTAGAAGATATAATAAGTTAATTAATTATTTTAATAAATAAAGGATTACCAGCTCCAATGGCGGAGACATTCTTGACCCCCCATGACTTCATGTGTGACTAAGTTACTGTTATCCTAGCATTAGGATATTCGTTCTTGTAAATCTCCGAGGCAATGGGATTTTGCGGGAGGTGGTTCGATAATCGATAGCTGGGACTAGGAGTAGGAGTCTAGGACACATTTATCAAAATGAAAAGTTCTGAAAGTGAGTGATGGCATTTGAATTTACAAACTTCACCATATATATAAAACTCGTGCAAGCTGTCCTTATTACAGTATAGCACAAGAATCTATTCCTCCATCAAGTAGTAAATGGAGGCAACCAATACTATATATCTGCAAATTAATCAATAAAATAAATAATTTGGATTTCTATATACTTTCTGATGCCTTTTCCTAAGGCTAACATGTATAATCCTCCCTATATTCATCAGTTGCAAATGTACTGAAGAAGCTGCTATTCACTCCGGCCCTATACAGTTGTAACTCCGATGATGCGGCAGCGATGACAATCTCAGTGTTGGCAGCGGCAAACAGAACATCTCCTTCGCCTACAATCCTCTTTAGATGACCCTGCATACATCACCCCTTCTCCAATCGTGACTATGTACATGGATGGACCTGGGACCGCCGGGAACTCAGCTGGAAGCTCCCCGTGGAAGACTGCATCGATTCACTTCGAATTCATTAAGTGGTGGTTGATACCTCCTAATGTATGGACTTCCCTTCAAAGTAAACCCTCTTAAAATTTCGGGGCATCCCTAGAACAGAAACAAGTACAAGTTAAATGACTAATAGGAGACAGTTTCAAAATTATAGACTAAATTTAATTTCTCTCAAATTTATACCTGTCTGTATGTGAGCATGGAACAAAGTGTTTGGACATCACGAAACTTGGGAGTAAGACCAGCTCTCACAACATTATCTGAAGTTGCCATGCATTCAATGCAGTCGCCACTTAGATATGCATGGAGTTCATTGGCGCCAAGATACAATGCTTCGCCAGGATTTAGCTTTACGTAATTGAAAAAGAAGGCTGATATAACACCGATATCGCCAGGATATTGCTTTTCTAATTGCAAAACCAACTCTTCCTTCTCTGTCAACTTCCTGACCTGATCCACAGAGAATAAAATGTAAGTCAACACATTAATGGATTTTAAACTTGTCCTTAATACATAATTATTTTAATCATAAAGCCAATGATTATCAGAAAGAGGGAATTGCGAAAATGAGTGAAGCCAGAGCATGGCCATTTATACTTGATAGCAAACACCAAAATAGTAACATGTAATTTCATAGTTCTGCAATTCCTAGGAAACTGCTTAGAAACTGAAAATATATTCTGACCTGGCTTTCCATGTTAAGACGGTTTCTCAATTTGGATATAGCTTTAATCGTCATATCCTTACTAGCTGTCATGAGTTGAGTAAAAACTGACTGCAGAGCAGATTTTACTTTTTCTTCCTTTTCTTCATTGACATGCAATATTTTGTTTGCATCAGCAGTGCCAACCAACTCAACAATTTCAGGAACATCATGAAGTACATCCTTAAGTTCCTATTTAAAAGGCAAAAAGTGTTATTTTAGTAAAAAGACAGTGAATTCAATAAATTCGAATAAAAGGAGATCTGCAGAGAAACTTGATGTAACCCATCACCTAATTAATATGTCAACAAATTATGAAGAGTGACAATACATCTATAAATACTCACTTTTCAGCTTCATGACAAAAGAAAATTAACAGAAACTCCTTCCACCAGATACATAGATATTCTATATGGCTGCTACTAGTGAGCATATCAGTTTTCAATATGTAAAAAAGAAAGTGACTTTTGAAATTGAAGCCAATACCTCAAGAGAGAGAAATCCACATAAAGCCTCAAACTTGGTTACGGCCAAAGCCATTTCAGGTTTGTGATTAGCATCCTTGTATGCATTTGGCTGCAACTTATGCAGAGTCTTTGCTAATTCTTTATCAGGAATGAGCTTGTATTGACAGAGCTTTTCCCACTGAGAGTACCTTACAAACATATACCAGAAAAAGATGTCAATCTCCACACAAAGACGACTTGCACATGTAAGAAGCTCAAATGGAACATGAGTATAACATAAAGGAATAAATCAAATTCCTAAACAGTATGTATACAGAAAAAGACAAAAGGCAAGTTAATAAGATATTTGCCACCAACAGCATATCACCCAAATCCAAAATCAGGATCACAGATAGCTAAAACTATACTCAATCAAAATCAATATCAAAACTTTTTACAGAATTGCAACCTTACCTTAAACAAGAAAGGAAGATCAGAGCCCCATTCGTCGACAACCTTGTGACCTAATGCAAAATCTGGATTTTTGAGAATCCAAGACTTCAAAGTATTTCCATTGGTGAGGTAGGATGGCCCAGAATCATGGGTGCCCATCCAAATTTCGGCGTAAGCCTTGTCGGATTCGATTTGGGTTCCGGAATTCTTGGCATAGATGGCGGCAACTGACGAATCGTACCCAAATTTTCCCCATTCGTAGTTCTGAACGGCACATTTAAGTCTAAGAATCTTCTGCTTTTATTATTATTAATATCCATACTAATCAATTCACAGAGATGCTGATCAATGGATTTATAACTCTTTCAATTGCTGAAGTAGTTAGTTTATAATGTGGGTCTGGATTGGTATTTGGAGAGCTTGAAAGGGTAAAGAAGAAGAAGAAGAAGAAGAACAGAGACAAGTTGAAAAGGATAGAGACGACGACACCATTTATTTATTTACAGAGAAAAAGAGAGATACAGACGTCTTCGTGAGGAGAAAGAGATGATAATCATACGGTTTTCCTTTCCTTCTTATCTAATCTACGTATTTTTTTCCATTTAATTTAATTTAATTTAAAATAATAATGAAAATAATAACTACTTTTTATGGTTTTATAAGTTAGTTGACTTGGATCTTGTCAACGCTGAGTCTGAATCTAATTCATTAATAAAGTTGGAAATTTAATTGATACTTAGTGATTTTGATAGTTAAATGGCCAACTTTTAGGTACATTGCACATTTGCACTATTGTTTTTGTTTAATATATAAAAGTTAAATTTTATTGACTAATTATCTGAATTATCATAAAAAAACTAATTATCTGAATTAAGAGTTCTGAGTTTGTTAATATATAATCTCTCCAACGTCCATGATCCGTCAGGTAAAATTCTGAGGGTTGAGACATCTCAATAAGTCATGAGAATGCCAAACATAGCAGCACATGGTTCAATGATGGGACATTTTTTTCTTCGAAATGGCTCATAAATTCGATTTTGAAAGAAAGAAATTTGAGTAGATTTTTTATAATGAGCATAAAAAAAATAATGAGAATCTTGTAAAAGTTTGAAAATCATCCTACGTGGATGAAGTGTAAACATTTAAATTCTGGAGAGTTACTGATTTCGGTAGAAAATATCGCGAAATATCGGACAAAAGATGGGAGTCACCGGCCGGATATCCGTCTTACCGGTTTAATACAGAAAAAGAAAGGAAAGTAAGCGTCGGTGATGAGGGCATGATTTTACAATCTTGTAAAGTTGGGAGAAAGAAAGACTTTCATAGGGATTTATGGGACCTACCACATGTGGACTCCTACAGGTCCACGCTTTACAAAAGAATTAGTAATGACGTGTATTGATATCTATCGTGTCATTCTGTAAACGTGGCAGTAAATGATTGGACATAGAAACTTTTTCTCGTGAGATGGAGTGGTCCAGTGATCCTAACGGATAGCATGCTTAAGACTAGTTTGATCTCTCGGACAGATAGTGATTTGAGTATGGGTTCGAATTTCATAACTCCAAGCGTGAATTTCACGTGTGAAATTTTACGCCACATATATATCATCCACAGTCCGTCACATAATTAATTGGATATTCCTCGAGTTTCATTAGTAGACGAATGTGAAATTTTATGACATGGAGTATTTATAAATCACACGTGATGTTCGATCGAGTTAAGTTATCATGATCTATCCCTCTTCATCTTTAACTCAATCTCAATTTCTATTTATAACTTTACAAAAGTAATCTTGGTGAGTAAACCGACATGTGTTTAGATACAAATACATAGAAATGTATTTTAGAGGCATAGGCACCTCCTTACTCAAATAATCCCTTTATTTCTTTTTAAAATTTTGAAATACAATAAAAATTAAATATATTATGACAAAAAGGATGTGTATTATACTACATTATTTTTATGCTTAAAAACAAAACACAAATTGAATTTTAACTATACGATTTCAAAATAACTTTTTTTGAAAATAATTTTTAGATGACTTGATTCTTACGAAATTTGAAAGATAACTAATAATACCAGATTAATAAGTCGTCCAAAGACTATTAAAAACATTCTTATTTTGTTAAGTAGTCACGATACCGCTTGTGGTGGTCTTTTAAAACGTCACAAAGTACTCACATGAGACTAATTATATTTTAAAAACTTTTGAATACAATCAAAGAATTAAATACATTGAACACAAAAGAAGGATGTGATATACTACATTATTTTTGTCCTAAAAACAAAAAAATGAATTGATTTTTACCTATACGATTTCGAAATGACTTTTTTTTCTTTTGAAAATGATTTTTAGATGACTTGATTCTTAAGAAATTTGAAAGATAACTAATAATACCAATTAAAAAGTTATCCAAGAACTATTAAGGACATTCTTGTTTTATTGCTTGATCATGATGCGAACTTTGTGGCCTATTAAAAACTTCTCTGAAAATGCTCACATAGACTAATTTATTTTTCTCTCTAAGAATTTTTTTTTAAGTTTTTGAATACGATCAAAAGAATTAAATACATTGACCACAAAGGAAGGATGTGATATGTTACATTATTTTTGTCTTTAAAAAACAAAACGCGAATTGATTTTTACTATACGATTTCGAAATGACTTTTTTCTTTTGAAAATGATTTCTAGATGACTTAATTTCTAAGAAATTTGAAAGATAACTAATAATACTAATTAACAAGTTGTCGAAAAAATTATTTAGGACATTTTATTTTATGTTTACGCAGTGATGATGTATTTTGTGGCGTTTTAAAATGTCAACATAAACTAATTAATTATTTTTCTTTAAGAATTTTTTTTAAAAGTTTTAAAATACAATCAAATAATTAAATATATTGACCGCACAAGGATGTTGCATTGATTCCTTAATAATCAATAGCCCATCTGATTCACACAAAATATTTGAGGCTCTTATCGAGATAGCAAGTAACATCCCCATATGGAGGGCTGCAGATTCAACTGCATGAGATGTCCATGGGTCCGTCGAAGAAATGCAGATTTACATACCAACTTACTTCCCCTTGCGAGTTGCGGATAGTGGCTCCCAAATCCCATTTACTCAAATAATCCTTTTTTATTTGACATCGAACAACTATGTTTATGAGTAAATATTTCCACAATCAATCAAACAAATTAATTAAACCATATGAAATAAAAGTAGCATCCCAACATTCATTTCGTTTTTTCAAAGGAAGAATTGAGTTGAAGTGAATTTGATAAAGAAAATAATGATCATCATGCCGAATCTTTAGCACAATTCTCTGGATTGAACAGAAGTGCACCTCGGCAGTTATCGTAGTTGAAACGAGTATTATGTTGTTGATAGGCTCCGAGCATATTCATGTCTTCATTCAATTGAATTGCCAACAACAAAAGCTCTATATCTTCTTCGATCATAAAAACCTGATCGGGTTCTATTCTAAGGTCGGCGCCCTGAAAATGAAATGTCAATGAAGGGAACGACTTGAAACCCTTGGGAAGAAAGTAACATAGTTTTACTCCGAGTTTCTCTTCCTCGTAAGGGCAGCGATCTCTCCGACGAAGCCCAAACGGCTCGAAATATGTGTCGATGGCAACGTGTAACATCCAATAAGCTTGTCCCGCCAATTGAGGGAAGCTGCATCGAGAATCGATAACGAAACCGCTAGTAGTACCTCGGGTCTTGAAAAATCCTGACGGGTAGTTTATGCGCTTTTCCTCGACACTAATCTCTAACCAGTTCAACGAATAATAATCCATCGGATCCTTCATGAATGGCGTTTGCCGGAGATCAGGAGAACCAACGAATCCCATATCATACCCAAACTTGAGATAACTTGAAGGCGTCGGCTTGCTAGACGTAGGAGGAACTAGGCAATAAGAGAATCTGTTCCTCGTATATCTTGCCAATTGACTTGTGAAAGACTTATGGCCTCTATTCATCCCTAGGATACCTTTAGCGTAATCTACATGAAAACGAGTAGTGTTTTCAGGACTATTGCAACCAAACAGGATCCTTGGGAAACTTATATCGTAATCCTTAGGCGCATTAAAGCCGAAACTATCCTTTGCATAAATCCCAAAAGTTTCAGTATCGTCAAGGTAACTTTCTGAGAAAGTACATTTCTCGTCCTTGCAACCTCCCGGACAGCCAGGATCTTTGCAAAGAATTTCACAGGTAGGTTGAAGATTTTAACGGGTTAAAATAGACAGGAGGTCGGAAAGTGATCCAACTCTTCTTCTCGGGTTTACATAGAACCCAATTAATTTCGGAACCTGTGTCCAATATTAAAAATATTTCCAGGCGTACTGATACGTACCTCAACGGAATAACCATATGCAGTGTTGTAAAAATAGGGACGTAAGAGCAATGTTTCATCATTAGGATACCTGATCGACCTCAAGTGTGAAGCTCGTGATGTTGAGTCATTTATGTACCTTAGTAATCTTTCCTCGGAAGTTAGTTTTCCAGGATAAGAAGGTGATTCTTCAGAGTACTTGTGGATCAATCTGAGAGTAAACATAATTGGTTTATTCGAGGTGGCTGCCCTATATCTGAAATCTGCCAAAAGAAAAAGAAATGACAGAAGATCGGCTGGCAAAACTTGAAATGCAGCCATTGAGAGAAAACTTTGAGCTAAGAGTTGCAATCTAAATCTATCTTATATGAAAATTCAGCTATGCCAATATTTGATTTATGGAGTCTTTTTGATCAGTTTCAAGTTTCCTTGAGAAAAAGAAAAGGTTATTTTCCTACCTGGCCTATTTTGTTATGTACGTACGTTTAACTTTTTTTGGCATAGTGGGATGGATATTTGTTTTGTTATTGGGGATTCTATTCTAGACGAATGAGTAAACAATCAAATATTACTATATTGACTATAGATTAATGCATTCTGATGTACTGGTTTCAATTCCTAATTAATCACACACTTGGAGGTGGGATGAATCATGAATCTCACAATAGGAAAATGAAAATACCATGCGCTCTACATCTAATGAAAATACTATGAATTAGGAAACTAATCCTGTAGTAATTCTATTCTCTGTATCTGCTAGGATTTGTATTAGGAAAGTATGTATTCCTAGGCTAGGCTATCTGTATTAGATGTATAATCCTGTGTAGATATAAATTAGTTGCTTACTCTATCCTCCTTTTTTTCCTTACAAATCACATATTAACTTAATTACTACTATCGCCTCCGTCCCTAAATTAATTAGTGTATCACATAAGAATGTGACACCTAATTAAATACTGAGAAAGTATTAAATTGGTTTCATTGAAAACACATCTTGTACAATGCTTTTAATGTTCCTATATTATCATTTGTCGATTATTTCCAAACATGAGCACACTTGGGTATCTTGTCTTGTCCAATGCTGTTTTGCTCGTTGCTTATTGACCTAGGACTAATTCACGTAGATCTAAAGTTAAAGGATCAATTTATATAAACAGATAAAGTATAAGGATCAATTCACATTGATTCAATGATTCCCGTCGAATTTCAAAACACCCCCAAATCATATGAACTAGGGTTTTAGTTCCCATTCGAATTATCAACAATGGCGGATTCAATTGGCAGAGCTCTTAGAGATGGTCGCTTAGAAGGAGAGCACGCACCGGCTCTCACAATCAAGGACATCGTTGCTTCACCATTTGGGACCGACGTCTTTGCGCATGTCCTCTCCCAATTATCCTCCAATATTTTGGCGGGAAAATCACAATCCAAGTCAGTCCATTTCTGCCCTTCACATCTTCACTTTCTGTTTTCATACTATGACTCTTTCCTTCACTATGTATTGTTTTTTATGTTTGTTTTTGGGAAACAGAGGTCTTGTAGTTGTTGCATTTTCGCAGAGTCCGTTGTTCTATGTGGAGCTTTTGAAGAACAGAGGACTTGATGTCACTACGCTCTCAAAAGTGGTCAGATTTTTCTTTCCTTTCATGATGTTTACTTCTGCAAAGCTGGGTTTGCTCTCTGTCTCTGTATTGAAAATGGTCGCCCATATGTGGTTGTGTTTTGTTATTGTAGCAGCCCACCTGCAATTATCATGTCAAAACTTAATATTTAGTGCTTTATTGTTTGTTGATGTATTGGGGAGTTACCTAAAACTCATTTACTGTGGACAGGATTCAGATATTGGATTGTTACACGGATCCTCTTGGATGGAAAGGATCGATTAATGGGTCGATCTCAGGAAGCTTCAGTGACTGCTAATGTTTGCAAAGATGTGAAAAATATTGATAAGTTGCTCACCTCCATTGTTGAACTGGGAAAAGGTACATTCTTTATTTGTAATTGCGAGCTGTTAATGGGTCTCTTTATTGATCTGTTAATGGTAATATTATCCTGCAGGAGTCATTGGACAAGGGAAAGGACATTTTTCTGTTGCCATAGACTCGGTAAGTGATATGTTGAGACATACATCATTGCCACCAGTTGCGGGCCTTTTAAGCAACCTCCGGAGCCATGGTATTGTTCTTTGACCTTTGTGCTGATAGCTCTTGTATCCTGTCAGTTCCATGATTAACAACTTTTTGGCTGCTTTAGTTACTTTGTGGTGTTATTCTTCTAAAAGATACAATTTTTTTACAATCATTTCCGTACCTTAAGAGTTAAGCCTTAGAGCTGACGCCTTGATATTGAATGATATGGTTTATAATTAGTTTAAAACTAGGTGAATATCTCATTATTACAGGACGAGTTTGAACAAATGAGTAGATATTCTGTCCTTCTTTTATGTGTTTCTTTGAAGAGATTCAATTTGCAAATGTTGAAAGACTTCTTCTTTCACGGATGCAGATAGAATTTCTAGTATCTTTTGGTTGGTACACTCCAATCTTCACGACACTAGAGCCACTTCTAGTCTTGAATATATGTCCTCTATGGTGGCCAGTGTGGAACCAGTAACTCAATCTGCAAATGGAAAAAATGGTGATTTGGATATTTCTTTGCTCAATGGGAATTTCGGGAAAGGAAAGTTTCATGTTCGGTTGAAGCGCAGAAATGGCCGTGTTCGAGTGATGGTGATGTCCCTTTGTCTTTTTTGATGTTACCCTCTTATTTAGCAGGAAACTGATCTAAAACTGTAAACTTTTAGTGTGAAGAATTTCATATGGAGCAGAAAGGAATCAGCTTTACATCTATTTCATCTGACAATGTTGTAGTTAATCAAGGCCTGGTTCCTAAGGTCGGTAAAATCTTACTTAATTTTATGGAATTTACGCTTTACGATGTGTGTTCTTACTTATTTTTAGCTTAAAAACTACTACATAATACTTTGTAATGTAACAGGTTCAGTTTAACCTACAGCTGTCAGAAAAGAACGGAATGATAGGGCTAGTGTGGTACTTCCTTTCGAACACCAAGGTAGCAAAATAATGTTTCTTGCATGAAAAATCGATAATATTCACACTTATTTTTAATGACTTTTTCTTTCGTTCTTTCTCTGTGTGGTGATTTAGGGAATGGTGAACCGATATAGATCTATGATGGGCGAAGATCTCTGGCAGAAATCGAGGCATCACTTGCTTCATCAGCAAGTAAACTGCACGAGGAATGTAGCGAAGGAGAAATAATTTACTTTCGTGATTCCAGATGATGAGATGCCAGACTCGGACGAGGACCCAGATGATGACTTGGATATTTAAATTTATGACTTGCTGTATGATTGTTTGAACATTATTGCTTTACAGTCAGTTATCCAATTAATACTAGTAGTAAGTTCGTTGTTCAACCATTTTGGAATTGACTTTATATTCCCAACAGTCTTTTATTTATTCATTCATGATTCAGATGTTATTATAGGAAGACAAGAGTTCATCACCGATAAAAACACGATCAATGAATTCGATTCCAACCTATTCGCAATGCGGAATTTAAGAGTGATGCAAAGTAATTAAATACTTTGTGTATCGAGGAAACGGGATTTTTAAAAATTATGTTCCAAGCCAAATTCCCTCCCTCAGATTTCTCTACAAAATCAACGATCAGCTCATTTGTGAAGCAACAACTATAGGGATGATGATAGCTTTCCCAAGTTGTCTGAAAAGATATTTTTTATTTCAATTTTTTTTAAATATTGTTTGTACGTTAGTTTTTGTTAATGTAGGATATTATTAAAAACTTCCATTCATTTCCATTTAGATGTTTTAATAAAACGTATACATTTCCCTGACTAGTTAAGTAAATACTTCCACAATCTCTTTAAAAACGTATAATTTGATGCTTGATCTATTTATGCATGATCTGCCTCTTCCATGTGAGAAAGACGAAAACTTAAATTATAAAAGTAGCATCCCAAAATTCATTTCGTTTATTGAAAGGAAGAAGACACATATTGAATTGAGTTACAGTGAATTAACTGAAGAAAATAAAGCATTGTAGGTGGCAATGTAGCCACATCACTAGTCATGATTAATTTCAATAATACTTAATGATATATCCAATGCCAACTACACTTCCATGTAGGATTTTGTATACAAAATTTTGTACAAATAGTATTATTCGGAAAATAATGATCATCACGGCGCATCTTTTGCACAGTTCTCTGGATTGAACAAAAGTGCGGCTCGGAAGTTATCGTAGGTCGAAACGAGTATTATGTTGTTGATAGGCTCCGAGAATATTCATGTCTAGATCAATGAAATTGCCAACAACAAAAGCTCTATATCGTAATCGATGATAAAAAACTGATCCAGTTCTATTCTCAGGTCAGCGCCCTGGAAATGAAATGTCAATGATGGGAACGACTTGAAATCCTTGGGAAGAAAGTAACATAGTTTAACTCCGCGTTTCTCTTCCTTGTAAAGGGCAACGATCTAGCCTGCAAAGCCCAAACGGCTTAGAAATATGTATCGATCACGCGGTGTAATCTCCAATAAGCTTCTTCATTAAGATGAGTTAGCTGGTTCCAGAATCGATAATGAAATCACCAAGAGCTCGCCTCTTGAAAATTCTCGACGGGAACTTTAGCGCTTTCCCTCGACACTAATATCTAATAAGTTCAACGAATACATCCCCATCGGAGTGTTCAAGAATGGTGTTTGCCGGAGATTAGGACCACCAATGACTCCCATATCATACCCAAACTTGAGATAACCGGAAGGCGCCGGCTTGCGAGACGTTGGAGGAACTTGGCAATAAGAGAATCTGTTCCTCGTATATCTTGCCAATTGACTTGTGAAAGACTTAACGCCTCTATTTCATCCCTAGGATACCTTTAGCGTAATCAACATGGAAACGAGAAGTGTTTTCAGGACCATTGCAACCAAACAGGATCCTTGGGAAACTTATATCGTAATCCTTAGGTGCATTAAAGCCGAAACGATCCTTTGAATAAATCCCAAAAGTGTCCACACCGTCATTGTAACTTTCTGAGAAGGTACATTTCCCATTATTGCAACTTCCCTGACAGCCAGGATCTTTGCAAAGAATTCCACGGTAGGTTGAAGATTTTAACGGGTTAAAATAGACAGAGGTCGGAAAGTGAACCAACTTGTCTTCTCGGGTTTACATAGAACCCAATTAATTTCCAAACCCGTGTCCACAAAGTAAGTGCAAGTAGTTTCCAGGCATACCGATACGTACCTCAACGGAATAATCATATCCGGCGGTGTAAACATAGGGACGTAAGAGCAAGGTTTCGTCATTAGGATTCCTGATTAATCTCAGATGTGAAGCTCGTGATGCTGAATCATTTAGGTACCTTGATAATCTTTCCTCAGAAGTAAGTTTTCCGGGATAAGAAGGTGATTCTTCAGAGTACTTATGGATTAATCTGAGAGTAAACCTAGTTGGTTTATTGGAGGATGCGGCCGTATATCTCAATCAGCGAAAATGTGAAAGTAATGGTAGAAGAGCGACTGCAAAAACAACTTGAAACGCAGCCATTGGGAGAAAAGTTTGACCTAGAGTTACAATCTAAATTTTTGAATCTTATAAGCAAGTTCAGCTATGCCAATATTGATTTATGGAGTCCTTTTGATTAATTTCAAGTTTCCTTCAAACAAAGAATCAAATATTAGTATTGATTATAGATTAATGCACTATATATGACTTTAGGAAAGTAATCCTGTAGTAATTTTATTCTCTGCATCTGGTAGGATTTATAGTAGGAAGTATATATTCCTAGGCTAGGCTATCTGTATTAGATGCATAATCCTGTGTATATAGTCATATAAATTAGTTGATCCCTTTTTTTTCTTTTTCCCTTCATCATATTCTTTTGATTCATGTTTTTCATTTTGATATTTCCTAGAACTACTTCACGTCGAAAATAAAATAGCAAAGATCAATTTATTGTTTTCCTTGACTTGTTAACTCATTTTCCTAGTTAGATAATATATAAGGATCAATTATCTCTCACATAGCTCGTACTCTTGATGACCGACTCTAGGAAGTAATTGACAAACTGTCTTGGGCATATCAACATAGCATAGAGCTAGACTGGCTGAGAGATTTAAGCCACGATAGAACAGCTTTTGATCCTTTCTCCCACGAACAGTCTAACATCATGTCATGAGCCACCCTTTGTAGAGACACTGTGTTCACATCATAGAATCTGCCAGTTTCATTCAGCCCTTCTGCATCCTATATCAGAGGAATTTGAGATTTTAATAGAAGATGCAAGCAATCTGGGAACCAAATCAATGCAATTTCATAAGTATAGATCATTTAGTACCAATATGAAGTCATCCTTTGCACCAATCACAAGAACTTCAACACGGGATTTTGGCTTTGGCACAGGAAGGGAGGCATTCAGCTTTCTTAGATCGAAAAATGGCATCCTTGAACTTTCTTTTATTAGTTCTTGATAACTTATATGTATAAAAATAAGACGAAACAAAAATAAAGTCATGGCTAGAAATAGAATAGTGTCATGCCTGATGAGAATAATGTTCAATCAAAACAGAAAGCATTGAATTGCATTATGCATCTACAAGGGACTGCGTTAACATGCATTTACTTTGGGTTACTTGCATTACAAGCTTATTACTTTGGAGTTTCTTGCATCACAAGCTTTATGTTATTTGGTTTACCATCCGAATTTCAAGAACTATGTTTTGCCAAAATGGAGAAAAACCTTGCAATTTGAGATTAAACCATATAGAGCTGAATTGAATCGACTTCTATGGAGGCATGCACATTTAGATGCCAAAATTAATAGACAATTGAAATGCATGACAATATCTAAGGGCAGAGCAGAAATTTTAGAAAAATGCATGATGAAACAAAGATGCTCATAGAAAACTGCATTTGATGTGTATGTCCCAGTTAAATAACTTTGATTACGGAAATCAATTAGAACCTAAACTGATTAGAACCTAAACTGGATACTTCCAAGGCAAAATAACAATTTCCACAGAGGTGTTTGAGTGGCTATATCAAAATCCCTTCAACAAAAAATTGAAAGGGCTCATTGAAGAACAATCTTGTAGGTTCAAGTTCACATGAAGACATGCAGCATGGAGGAGATCTAAATAGTAATACCGATTCCATTCTAATGGAAAACAATAATTAAAAAAATCAAAACAAAACAAAAATAATCACTTATACATTTTATGGAAATACGTTAAATCCGATAATTTAGTGCTTTACCTCCGTTCCTAATTAAATGTCATTTTAAATGATTATTTTTGTTTTGAGTTTGGTTTTTCAAGCTATTGTTTTTTCGTTTCGATTAAGATTTGAAAATATATGAAAAACATCATGTATTTTGAAATGGATGTAATATAATTTTGTTGATACACACCATACTATACTTAACAAGTTTTAATTAGAACAGGATTTAATTTGTAAGTTCTGGACATGATTATCCTTTCCCCAAGTTGTATAGTCCATATGAGATGATTCTAAAGATACCAGACGTGTAGCTTTGTAAAAGCTGGCATTGGATGAAAAGCATTTAAAAGGGGAATTCAGAAATCAACATCCTTAATACTGCTGAAAACACAATTATTGTATGCAAACGCTACGCGAAGAGAAATCGATACTGCAGTTAGTTTATACAAGTCGCTGCAGGTTTTATGTGAGTTGGCTATTTTCGTCAAAACCATTTAATATGAAGATTTGTTTCCTTCCTGCAGTACAAGTCTCGTATGGAAACTAGTAAATTGAAGAATCCTTATTGTGATATGATTTGATATGGTCAAAGATCAGATTTGATTTGGTTTAAATAGGAGTTTCCTATTCTATGGAGGAGACTTATTTAAATCCGATAAGGAAAGTATTATGTGATCTGATTTGATTTTCTATTCTCTCAGAATCCTAATTAATTCCTTAATGGAAGGAATTATATTGATGAAAGGATTCGATATTGTTTCCTATTCCGAAAAAGGAAATCATGTACAAAAGGAAAGACTATCGAGTAAAGGATTCTAATAGGAAACAATTCCTATTCGAAGGGATTTGATTTTCGGATTTGATGCAGGAAATTGATTTCCGAATTGAAGAAGGATTTGATTTCCAATTTGGTGGAGGAGTCTTAATTAAATCCTAAAGCAAAGAGGAAGTGAATTAAAGAAAGGATTTATGTAGGATACAATTCCTATTCTAAAAGGGAATTGTTTTCCTGTTTTGTGTAGAAGACTTATTCTCCAAGGATTCAAGGTTTCTACTATAAAAGACCAAGCATCTCTACAACCTTGAATACACGTCTTGAGCTAACAATTCGTTCATATAGCTTACTGGAGAGAGAGAGACGTTTTTCTACACCATTCAGTTCACAATCCGTTTGACTCGTGTGTTCGTGAACCTGTTTACACGGTGTGCGTGATTACCGTGAGCACTGATCCAACTATTCGGAGTTATTCTTTACCGTGCAAAGAACCCGTGGCGCTCGTAACCCGTGAGGAGGTCTCGAGAAAGTCCTTACCCGTCTTGGTGAGGCAACCGGCAGCGACATCGAAGAGGTTGTGACACTCGTACGAAAGAGGGTTGCGAGAAGTCCTTACCCGTTTGGTAAGGCAACTGTGTAAGTCCTAATTCGATTAGGCCGTTAAGGTAGAACGAAGAGTACACTTAGTGAAATAGGAAGTAGATTATAGATTTGCGAATTGTAATCATTGTACTTGTCCTATTGTTGCAAGAATAGTGGAATGTCGTTTATCTCTGGGCTAGGCCCCGCGAGTAGGGAAACCGAACTGCGTGAACATATCTTGTGTTATTTACTTTCTGCACTGTGTTTATTATACTGTGTTAACTTGCCACCGTTAGCACAGCTCGCACTAATCTGTCAAATTAGGTCGAATACACTTTCAAGTGGTATCGAGCGGGCTCAAGAAATCTTCTTGAGAAAAGATCTTGCGTATTCGACCATGGAAGACAGGATCGAAGAAGGCGGTTCAACCATTCGTCCTCCTTTACTTACCGATTCCAATTATGATTATTGGAAAAACAAGATGAAGTGGTACCTGAAAAGCCAAGATGAACCTATCCGGCGTGCTACACGAGTTCCGTGGACACCTCCTACTGCCACTGTTGATGGTGTTGAAACAAGTCAAGAGTGAAGACCAATGGACAGCAGCTGAATCAACCACACTGTGCAGCAAATAGCAAAGTCGTTAGCATCATCCAATGTGCCGTACGTCCCAGTGTGTTCAAGATCATTCAAAATTTCGAGACTGCCAAGGAATCATGGGATGCACTTCAACTCACGTACGAAGGAACAAAATCAGTCAGACAATCAAAGCTACATCTCATCTCTACCAGGTTTGAATCTCTAACCATGAAAGATGATGAAACTATTGCTGATTTTGAAAAGAATCTTCGTTACATTGCTAATGAATCTACTGCTCTTGGCGAGGTAATTCCGGAATCCAAACTGGTGAGAAAAGTGATGATCTCACTACCGGAGAAATTTAGCTCGAAGATGGATGCAATCGGTGAATCTACTGATTTCGAGAACTTACGGTTTGATGATCTAATGGGAAAGCTCAGAACCCATGAGATGACTTTGGCTATGAGGAATAGAGATAAGTCTAAATCTAAATCTAAATCGTTGCTTTTAAAACTGGAGTGGAAGATGTATCTCGTAAGCACAGGTGAGCAACTCTCATTCCAAGAGCAGCTGGCACTATTGATGAAGAATATGGGAAAGATGTATGAGAAGTTCAACAAGGCAAAATTCAATGATTATTCTTCATCCAATCCTCGAAGAATAATCGAAACTTTCAAACGAAGAATGAATCAGGAGGAGGTAGTCAAAGATTTAAAAAGGGAGAATCCAGTAAAGGAAGAACCAGGTTTGAGAAAGAGAAGATACAATGCCATGAATGTCAAGGTTTTGGTCACATTGCTGCCAAGTGTGCCAACACTCTTGAAAAATAGAAGAAATCTTTCATATCGACATGGAGTGATGAAGAGTCATCCGAAGACAAGTCCGAATCCAGATGGAAGTGAGATTGAGTTTCCTGCCTATAATGCTTTTACAGCTCATGTATCCGTGAGCACAGCCCGTGAATCCGTGAACACGAAACCGTTAGCACAGATAAGACAGAGGAGAACTCAAGTTCGGACGAGGACTCGGATAGTGATGATGACAGAGACATACATGCTGCCTTCAAAGACCTTCTTGGAAAAATGGTTGAATCTCTCAGAATCAATCACGGACTTTTCGACGAAGTAAAGAAACTGACAGCTGAAAAGAAGGAATTCGACAAAGTAATTGAAAAATACGAAACCGAGATTGATCAATTGAAGTCCGAATTGTCGAATCCGAGAAGAAGCTAGAACAAGCCAACCGTGCCATTGAGAAGTTCAATAAAGGAAAGGGAAATCTTGATGAGATCCTGGATAAAACATCTCCGAAGAACAATCTATTTGGGATAGGCCACAAACCATCAAGAACTGAAAAAGGAAGCAGCTCAGGGTACAAAAACAGAGGGAGTAGAAACAGAATCATATGTCACTACTGCAACAAACCTGGACATATAAGACCTAGGTGTTATGCTCGACAAGATGATATTCGAAGTCTCATTGCTTCAATGCCAAGAAAGCAACCAAAGAAGAAGGTTGATATTGTCAATCACTCTCAACGACATATTTGGGTGAAGAAGAAAGAATTGAAAAGTCTTATGTGCAAAGTCTCATCAAAAAGGGCAGCTGATTGGGATGATGAACCTGGAATTGGTCAACTTCTATCTAATGATAACACACCTAGTGTGGGGGCATTAGGGTCGGAAGATGTTAACAGTAATGAAAACACACCTAGTGTGGAGGCGTTGCTCAGTTAGCACAGATACCGGGAACACTCGAGAACTCATACCTGCTGTCTCAAACCAGAATGTGTACCCATCAACAAGAGTTCAAAAGAATCATTCGCCTGAAGACATCCAAATTGGTGGCCTGGAGCAAGGTGTGTTGACTATCTATCGTGACAACACCAATGCAATAAGCATATCAAAGAAACTCGTGCAAAGCACTCCAAATCGAAGCACATCCAAGTTCGTCACCACTTTATTAGAGAGCCTGTAGAAGAGAAGAAAGTGGCCTTGGAATATGTCTCAACCGAAAAACAATTGGCGGACATCTTTACGAAGAGTCTAGATGCAAGTCGCTTTGAGTTCTTGAGAGGAGCTCTCGGACTTTGCTCCATTACGTGAGACTTGAGATAAGTGCTTCCATTCCCTGTATATACCATTTTAATTATTGTTTTGTCCGTTCTTTTTGTTAAAGAAAAAAAGAAGAAAAAAATAGAAAAAGAAAAATCCAAAAAGAAGGTTGGAGTGTGTTTCTGATGTTAGGGAACAATGATTGG
>JANIEQ010001224.1:0-42449 GCA_024708375.1 Oxalis stricta | reverse complement strand
TTCTCTCCAAGTGATAAAGACATCCAATTATCAACTCGCCCGTGATTTCCAGAGAAATCTCCTGCGGTAGAAAAATGCAAGGAACTTTGGTAACCTTAGAGCTCAAAAGTACATTAGCTTCCTTTCTTAACCATCGTTCCCATGTTCTTTTCATCTCATCCCTCGTCATGCTTGGTTCATATGGATTAACCAGAGGAGCAAACAAGGCAGCACCTGTTAAGTCAGTAGGATGCATCAAAACAAAGTCAACACTAGTTTGGCTAAAGAAGCTAGGATGAATAACAGAGGTGAAACCATTTCAGTGCTCAGTAGAAAATATTATAGGACCTTCCGTACCAGCAATTCGATCGGGAATGCTTTCAGGGCCGACCAAGCATGAATACCTCCACCAGAGTAGCCCAGAACCCAAAATTTCTGATCAATGCCGAGAGAATCAGCAAGGTACATCATATCCATTGCTGAGGTGTTCAGGTTCCTGCCAGGATGAGGATCACTCTCACCAAAACCTGGAAGATCATACGTGATCAAGCGAACGCCGTACTCTTCTAGTAGAGACAGACTAATTCCAGGAATACCTTTCAAATGTGAAACCGTGTAACGAATCAGTAGCCAATCTTGATCAAACATCATTAAAAGTAAAAGCTCAAATCTTTAAGCACCATATAAAGACGACTTTTAGAAGTTACCTACCTGCAAGTCGAGAGGAAAGGAAAGAATGGGTAGCCATAATGGAAAATCTTGCTCGGTTAGCCGGAACTCCCACGTCTTGGTAAGCCATATACCTTCCATCAGGTAGCTGTATACGAGTAGCACTAGGATGATGTATACGCACTTTCTTTACTGAATTGGGACCAGTTATCACATTTGCTATTTACACTGAGAACTGACATAATTTAGCCACAAATCCAGACTAAGCTACAACCAAAATGAAATCTGGAAGATCTATACGAAATGAAGAAAAATAACAGAGCAAGGAGCAGTGTGCAGAAATCGTGAACAAAGTATGAGAATGATGGGTTTAATGACAAAAGGCTGAAGTTTGACACACCAATCATGATTTCAGATTGAGCTCGTTTAGATCAAGACACCATTGGTGAATCAAAACATTAATTACTTTCCATAAAAATACAAGATATACAGATCCAAACTAAATCACTACCATTTACTGATTGAAAAGGTGGATTTTTTTTCCTCATTACCAAGAAGCGCGATGAGAAAAACGGAAAAGACGATCGGCCAAGCGATTGCAGGATCCCGATCCTCAGGCAAGTAGTCATTCAAAAAACTGAGTCTACTAGAAGCCTTAGCCAATGGTTTTCCGAACTTTTGCACAACGACGGAATCTTCAGTCACTACACTCTGTTGCACTATATCTCTACAACCTCTCCCAAGCTCAAGCAACATCTCTCCCCATGACTTCAAAACCCTCTGATTTGATCGCCGACAGTCTCCGATTCAGTCGTCGTCGTCTCTTCGTTATCATAAAATCCCGATTTCTTAATCATCGGTTCCGTCATTCCATTGCCGTACCGAACTCCGGTATCAACCAAACTCGCCAACTCCTCCTGCCACGTAGGCACTCCGCCGCCGCCGCCTCGTCGCACCTCCGTCATGATAATAATAATAATAAAAAAAATCAACCACCAGTCCACCACCAAAGCTTCTGACTTCACTGAAATTAAAAAAAAAAAATCGTTAAAAAAGCCAAAGCATATATGGAATAATGGAAACTCCGATTATACTTTTTCAGAAATCACAAGCGTGATGATGAAGCAATTTTACTCTTTTCAAATAAAATAAGTATAACCGACCATTGTTCATATTCAGAAAAAGTAATCTACTTTTCACTTTCCAACACATACTAACCGGATTAGGCTCTGAATTTGATCATCTTCTTCTTCTTGTTTTCAAGCTTTTGAATTTGAATTGACTTATTATGAACTGATGATAGTATTATAGGAGAAAAACTCTCATTTTTTTTCTTTTTGAAGATGAACGTGAGCCGTTGATGAGAGTGGACTGTGGAGATTTAGCCACGTGTGTCGACGTGCAAGCAACGGATTGCAGACCGGTGCGTGTTTGGTGGTTGCGCGCGCGGTTGGAGTCAGTATACGGCACTGACGCAAACGAGAGAGTGGATGTGCGCTTGGCGCATGTGACTTTATAGAATGTTCGTTTAAATCCTCTTTGTTTATATTTTCTTACAAAATAGCCCTTATAAACTTTAAGTATCCGAATTAACATTTTTGGAGGTTGTTTGGTTTAACGGTGGAGATTGCACAAATGATGAAATACAATCGCTAAAATAATAAATTTTCTCAATCCCAATTTATAATTTTAAAGAAAATCGTATATTTTTTCGATAATAAATTAAAACTTCATTTAAATAATAAATTTTTTCGATATCCACGTTGTTAATTTAAAGAGGTTCATATTTTGTGGGATTGAAAAAGAGTTTGTATATATAAAAAATGGGGAAAGATGGGAGTAATGATGACGGAATGGTGGCCGGCGGGGGGTTGTGTTAAGTGTTAGTTACATAATTAAAAAGTAATTAAAGAGGACAAAGTGCACAACCAAAAATGTTGGTAGCAGCGAATTTTGTTTGCTCCTTTTAAACTTGTTGGGTCCCGCTAGTGGTCCCTGTCTCAAAAAATTATTTTGGAGATAGAAATAGAGATTTCACTTTAAAGGTCCCTATATTTTTCACTTTCTTAATAAATCCCTATATTTTGTTTCATGTTTCAATTTTGATCCTTTCTTATTCGACCTAAGAAAAATGACGTGGTGAGTCTTACCCATGTAACGGACATGTGACGAATTGTCATTCGTTCATTTATTCACGTATTCAACGGACGTTAGTGAAAAATGACCAAATACCGTAACATAATAGCAAATGTAGAGATTATGTATACGAAATAAAATATTGAGAAATGAAGACGATGTCGGCTTTAAACTTTATAAATGGACCAAACGCATGATTTTGCCATTTCATTACCAGTAGTAAGTAGAATCTATTACTATTACTTCTCCACATAGGAATTTTAGTCTAGGAATGAATCTTACTATGTTTTATGATTATGTTATGAATGATACATTAAGATAAAACAATTTAGAATGTTAGTTATAGTCTATAGAACAAGGTACATACATTATTATATAGTTGGTGAAGTAGCTAAGCTCGTTGAATAATTTTTGTCCAATAATACATAGTATGAGTCACAAATAAGTGTGACGGTTACAGATAGTATGCCAAAGCAAAACCCACAAAAACAGTCTGGCTGATAATCATCATGCATGCTTTCGATTATGACTACTATGAGCTTAGCCTAGCCTCACACACGCCTGCCAAATTAAATCATATATCTTAAAGAATCGATACTCCATAGAAATTAGACCAGGCCCACCACAATACAAACTCAATATGTCGAAGTATTAGACTCAACAAGCTTACAACTTGGAATTGTGTCAACAAGACCTACAACCCGAAAGGGTAAGCTCTCAACAATCCTACAACCCGGAATTACGTCAACAAGCCTACAATTTAGAATGGAGAAAACGCATACTTTCATCCCTCACGTTTTATCCGTAATATCTTTTCGTCCCTCACGTATCTCTCGTTAGCCTAACAAACCTTCACGTTTCCGAAAATCGACCAAAAATACCCTTTCGCCGTTAACTTCACCTATGTGGCGCCTACGTGGCGCCTACTCATGCCTAGTCGACTAATCGGACCAATATAATTGTGACACGTGTCGGTGACACGTCACACTATTTTTGCCATCGTCACCAATTTTTGCAAAGAAAATGTTGATTTTTTGATGACATGTCAAAGTTTTTTATGAGTCGGATGACACGTGTCACAAATATATTAGGTCAATTAGTTGACTAGACGACACTAGGTGCCACATGTGCAAAATTAACGGCAGAAGGGATATTTTTGGCCGATTTTTAAAAATGTGAGGGATTTTAGACAAATAAATAAACGTGAGGGACAAAAAAATGTTACGAGGTGAAACGTGAGGGATGAAAGTATACGTTTTCTCAATCTAATCGATAGTTCGATATTTCATAGAAATGTTGGACCAGGCCCAAGACTGGGTCTCCAGCAATATGGGCTGATCTAAATTTTTCATTAATCGAGTAGGCTTGGCCGAGCAACACAAATCTAATGAAAATGATTGGATACTGATGGCCTGAAATTAATATCTTTCCACGAACTTCTTTTAGGACTATTCATTTCAAGGCTTTTTCTTATAATAAACAAAGCGTTCTCTGAATTGGGTCCGCTAATTACAGTGATGTCAAAAATATTTTTCAATAATTTGCAGGATGATAGTATTGAAAAAAAAATATCTGCTTTATCTTATAGACGATAGAGATTTTTTCGATTTATTCTAATTTTAATTATAAATTTAATTATAATTTAATTGTAAATTTTATTGTCAAATCAACATCCAGATACATTTAGTATTAATTTAATATAACGAATAGTAATTTGAACATGTATATAAGAACTTTGAGTTTAATTAAGTTTCAAGTTATAATTTTAAGTCAATGATATTATTTTTTTCCTTTTCTAATTAGAAAATCAAAACACAATAAAAATATAATGATTCCTAATAAAATTCTATCAATTACTTTTTCTTAATATAATAATTTTATTCCTAATCAATTTTCTATCTATTATTTTTTAAGAAAAAATCCTAATAAAGTTATAATACACTATATTTTTTCTATTTTTTTATTAAACAATTTTTCTCTAATTAAAATTCATTATATTATTTTTTCTTATTCCTAATTAAAATGGACGCATCTTCTTTTTTTCTATTCAAATGGACATATTGTTAAAAAATATATTCCTAATCAAATAATAATATATATTAATTTTTTTCTAATTTTTTATTAAATTATATTCTTAATTTAGAATTTTGAGTTTAATTAGGTTTCAAGTTACAATTTTAAGTCATGATATTTTTTTCTATTCTAATTAGGAAATCAAAACACAATAAAAACATATTCCTAATAAAATTATAATACATTATATTTTTTCTAATTTTCTTATTTAACAAATTTTCCTAATTAAAATCCATTATATTCTTTTTTCTTATTTCTAATTAAAACGGAAACATCTTTTTTTTCCTATTCAAAAGGACATATTGTTAAAAAAATTATTCCTAATCAAATTAAAATATATATTATTTTTTCAAATTTTTTATTAAACTATTATTCCTAATAAAAATCCGCTATATTTTTTTCCTATTCTTAATTAAAATTGACATATCTTATTTTTCAAACAAAATAATTTTTTAATTTTAATAGGATTGTAGATTTTGAAATAAAATCAAAATAATTATAATTGATATAAAGTTAAAATGATTTTCTTTTGATATAATATTTGACATAGATTTAATAATGTTTAATGCAAATAATTATTATATAATTTTTTATAATATATATTTAAATTATTAATTTTTGTAGGTTCGTACTTTCCAGTCTAATATGGACAGTCACCACCGTAACTAGTTTTAACAAGTTCTAATTCCTTTTCTCGATTTTTTTTATTTAATTATCTCGTATAAAGTCTATATAATTGAATTAAATTTATAAAATTCTAATATTTTTTTAAAATCAAGTTCAAAATGACTTCACAGAAAAAGAAAAAAGAAAAAAATTCTTATCCTCAAAAAATCCAAAAAAGAAAAGAAAAAACATCTATTAAAAAATCGAGGGAGTAATAATCTGTCTTTGTTCGGTTTTGCGAGTTGTCATAAGCCACATCAAAGATTGCTATGCTGCTAAGTACTGTAATCCTGAAGATAAATTACAAAAATACTGTTACATACAACAATCATTATTAGTATGTAGTTGTTGCTTTCATTGTAAACAAAGCAAGTCATTGTTTTGTTTTCCTCAATGTTCCAACATCCCTATTTGTAAACTGGACTTTAAATGTTTTTGAACTGATAGTATTAGCTAAATAAAACTCTCTTATTCTGCTAATATAAAACTTTTCTTTTTCATAGTCTCTAAATAATATTCTCCGTCTAAAATACATATATGTTATCTAATATAAATTATATAATCGAAGAGACATGTATTTTAGAAAATAATAAGTATATCTAGCCCATTATATTATACGATTATTCTCGTGAAAAATAAATAAATACTGTAAGTAAAACTGCAAATAGCCAGTGGGAAACGAAAGTGACAAACCGATGATACACCCACCCGATACGTAAGGGTGAAGCACGTGATGTGTGCATGGCCGAATAAAGGAGAGAAAATTAAAGTGGGACCCACCTAAAATAAACTCTACTCGTCTCTCTTCTCCACAAACAGTAACACGACATCATCCACGTACATCGTATGTATATGTTGCAATGTATATACTGTATATTGCTCAAGTGGTTTTTCATTCGATTTAACTTAATTTAATTTAATTAAATAAGTACATGTATGATTATATTCATCTTTCATTTTATAAGCAGTAGACCTTGCCAAAGCCCAACTCAAAATCAAATCTTGTCAAAATTGAAGTGGACTGATCAATACGGTTTGTCAAAATTGAAGTGGCTGATTCGAGGTTATGGATGGCGTAGTTTCAAAGTGATACTTTGAAACATTCCATTTATCGTATTATTTATCGGCACGATAATGGAATCGTTCGAGGACGAGAACTACTCGGTGATCATGCATATGATCAAGTGCCTTCGTAGACGATGGTCGTTGATGGAATCATGATTCCTTAGTATATAAAGCATTACCCACTAAACAGTCTATTGGCTATCATCTTTTATCGTCATGACTGTTAGAGATGGATTCGACATGACTAACTTCAGCGTTGATCGTAGACCATGAAATTACATTAAACCGACCTTTGGCGAGTAGTTGATCGAGATCGTGATTCCTTAATATATAAAACATTTTATAATCTAGTAAATATTTGATGTGGGATGTGCTTACAATATCAAACCTTGAATGACCCGAATTAAGATAGAACACTGTGCCGTGTCTCTAGGTGAACTGCTTAATAGTACCATGGTCAATATACTTCAAAACATTATCACTCCACCTTTTATAATAAAACCAAACGGACCACTTTTGATCCGATAAACTCCCATAATTTTACTGGGGTAAAAGCAATTGATAGGTGAAGAAGACGAGATTTACAGTCCATTGGAATCGATATGAGGCGCGTGTTATGAATCGGGAACCAAGAGCGCGTGTGACATACATCAGTCCTTTTGTATTGGCATTGCATTTGCCGCTTTTTACTTGTTTCCACTGACTGAAGGCCAACAACAAATACAGACAACGAGAGAGAAAAAACAAAGACTGACTGGGAACTGAAGCCATTCAACTAGTTATAGCTAACTAAGTTAAACCCTGTTTGCCTGTCTGTCTTCCATAAACTAGAGAGAGAGAGAGAAACAAACTACAGAGTGTTTGGTTTGTTGCTCTGTTTAGGGTTTCTTCTCAAGCTCTCAGACAACTCAGGTTAGTGAAACCCAGGTTCTTGATTTGCTGTCATTGAAGTTGAAAATAACTTTTTGCTTGTTTTAAGTCACTATCAGTAAGCTCCCCGTGAGTTGGGTTGCTTTCTTTTTCTTATTAAGTTCAATGTTATTTTGGGATAATGAATAAAAAATCACACCTTTTCTTCTTCTCTTCTTAACTGAAAAATGAATGTGGGTATCACATTGTTCGCCTGAAAACTGTTTCTACACCATCTTTTCAGTAGATCAAGCTGTAAAGTTCTTTACAGATTGGTTTTGTTTTGTTACTTAGACCCAGAAACATCTTACAATTTCAAGTTTTCATTTTTCATCTGTTTCAAGCTTGTTACTTTTGTTTTCTCAGATTCCATTTCCTCTTCGTAGGAAGATATTTACTTTGGGTATTAATTATCGAATTAATTCTTAGGCAAAGTTCAAAACTTTACAGTTACAGGAGCGTTTGATGCTTATTTATTGCTACATAGGCTATAATTTATGGCCCTTCACTTAATTGCTATAGATTCTGGGTTTTAAAATAACATAATTAGTTGTTGGAGTGAAAATGAAGGAATGTGATCAAAAAAGTCGGTTGATGAATTGCTAAATATACTTTTTTGTTACATTTTTTTTGTATGTCGTAGTTTGGGTTGGTGGTAGTGGGAGTAGTTTCCATGAAGTTTCTTTGAAGGCATTGCATTGTTTGTTTTATTCGTTTGTTGAGATTTGTATAAACAGGAGAGGTCTTCTCCCTCTTTCTATTATAAATCATCTTGCTTTAATTGTAGCATATATGTATATTTATTTATGAGTTGTTTATGCTTGCTAAAGTTTCATAACTCTCTTGTAGGCTGTGTGGTGGGTCAGGTGTGGTTCCAAGTAGAGAACTCTCTTTATTCTGTCTCTTTGCTAAAGGAAATTTTACTTAGCAACGATGCAGACTCCAAATAGCAAGGTCAGGTCATCTTCATTTTTTAGTTCATAATAATGCTAGTTGATGTTTATTTTTACCTGATAGTAGGAAAATAATTACTTTTTCCTTCTGATTACGGCCCTGTAATATTTGTTAACCTCGTTCACATTCGTTAATTTTGCATTTTGAAACTGTTATTTGTGTAATGGTGCATCACTTGACCATTTAGGTCTCAAATGTGTTTTCTCAAATGGCTAAGCGTAGATACTTTTTCTTAGGTCGTTTGCCTTTTGGTGTTTGGAAGCTGATTATAAATCTTATGCAAGCATTCTATGATTTGGGTTTGAATTGATTATTTTAATGAACTAGAACACGATGTTGTTGTAAGTCTGTGTGTGTTGAATGTTCAACCAGTATGTTGTGTAGAATGTATCGTCTTTAATAAAATAATTATGAGATGTTGCACCTGAAGAAAGTTTATGTGAGAGCTTTTGCTGGTGAAGTGTCATACCTGGTGTGGTGTAAATCTCCACTTTTGTTTTTAAGTGATGGTCCACATAATGGATTTCTTACTTGGAGAACTTGCAATAGTTGGTGTATCCTTGTAAAGCAAAGCAATTGTGTAGTTGTGTAAGAATCCATCCCAATTTAGCTTACAAACAGATGTATGCTTCAAGTGACTGCTAATTATTTCGTGTTCCCAACTGTAAAAATATGTCCTTAATGGTTATTGTGTAACTTGCTTTGATTGAGTATTTGTTTTCATTGTTTGTTGCAATCCTTACTTTCTCAACAAGATGTTTAGTAATGATGACTGCTGTTATATCGACTTTGGATGCAGAACTAATTCTGGAGAAACTCCTCAAAGGAAATCTCCTGCAACTCCTCGAACTGCTCGGCAGCTTAAGCCTGATTCGAACTCTCTTTCATCTTCCCCAGCAAGCAAGACACCAAAAAACAGAAGTCCAAAAGTTGTTGAGCGCAAGAAACCAGCAAGTCCAGTGTCTGAGGTAATTTTTTTGGAAGCCCTATGTATTGATTGCTGAAGTTTTTCATACTGTAATCTCACATTTTCTTGCTTTACATCGTTTGAATCTCTAGAAAAAGCGACCCGCAAAAGTGTCGGAATTGGAATCTCAAGTAGCTCAACTTCAAGAGGATCTCAAAAAGGCGAAGGATCAACTGAACTCTTCAGAGTCAGTAAAAAACGTGCTCAACAGGAGGTGGAGGAGGCGAAGAAGCAGCTCCTGGCCGTGTCAGAGAAGTTAGAGGATTCTCAGCAGCAGCTTCTAGAGTTTTCTTCTTCGGAGGATTCTCGGGTTCATGAACTTCGTAAGATCTCCCAGGACCGAGATAGAGCATGGCAGTCAGAACTGGGAGGCCGTTCAGAAACAACATTCCTTGGATTCTTCTGCATGTGATCTCTGCCATGAATGAAATCCAGAGGCTCAAACTTCAGCTGGAAAGATTGGCCGACTCTGAAGTTGAAGAAACTAAGTCAGCACGAGCTGAGGTCGAGGGTTTGAGGTGGAACTTGCCGAAACTCTTCCTCTCGTTGAGAGTTTGAAAATAGAGGTCGCTGATTGTAAGGAATCAGAAGCTGAAGCTCTTGAAGAGGTTGAAAAAATCAGGATGCCAATTGGAAACGGCGAACGACACTGCAGAAATGTTGCGGATAGATGGTGTAAAAGGCACAGAGGCATACAATTCATTAGCCTTTGAGTTCCAGCAGTCGGAAGCTCGAGTTAAGTCTCTAGAAGGGCTTGTCAGCAAACTTGGGATGACCTGGTTAATGGAACCTCCAAAAAGGAAGATAACGAAAATAAGGAAATGGTGGAAGAGCTGAAAACGGAGCTTAACCTTGCGAAAGTCGAAGTGCTTCAGCTGAGATCTGCATTGGAGGCAGCTGAGCTCAGGTACCAGGAAGAGTATATCCAAACCACAATGCAGATTAGAAGTGCTTATGAGGCAAGTAGAGCTTACAAAGGCTGAATCATATAAGAAAGAGATCGAATTGGAAAATGCAAAAGCTCAAATATAGAAGAGTTGAAGGCTACCGTGATGGATAAGGAAACCAAATTGCAAAATATCTCAGTGACAGAGGAGGGATTGAATTGTAGGATTGAGAATAGTTTGCCTAATGAATTTGAATCTGAATATCCAGAAGAGATCAAGAAATTAGAATCTGAGTTAGCCGAGTTGAAGGCAAGTTTGGCTGTCAGGGAAGAGAGTTCTGGAGAAGAATGAAGAGCTCCAAAGGGAAATCGAGAAGCAAGAAATGGAGAGAATCAAGGCACAGAGACGATGTTTCGGGTTTGTTAGAGGCAGCAAAGGCAGCTGAGCAAGAGGCTCTGATGAAGCTTGGATATGTAACAGAAGAAGCTGATAAAAGCACTAGAGAGTGGCACGTGTGACGGAACAGCTGGACGCAGCACAGTCAGCAAATACAGAACCTGAGGCTGAACTTAGGAGATTGAAAGTGCAATCAGACCAGTGGAGGAAAGCAGCCGAAGCGAGCGACCGCCATACTTTCAACAGATAGCGATGGAAAGTTTGCGGGAAAAGACATACAACACCTTATCTGGTCATATGGCTCACCATTCTTCGATGATGGAGACGACGAACTCCCCAAGAAAAGAAATGGAAACATGTTGAAGAAATTCGACATGCTATGGAAAAAAGCCCAGAAATAGGTACCATTACTGATTTGTTCTTCTTTTTTTATACCATATGTCGCCTTTCATACACAGTCCTCAGTCTCCTTTAAATGAATTATATTTCCAATTCTTCTTCTTCAGGTATCAGCAACCTGTTGTACAGTAATGTCCAGTTGTGCCTTCCGCTCAAGTAATATGTTTTGCTGGTACTGGATAGATTATCGCAAATCTCCATTATCTTAGGATTATCCTTTATTTTTGTACTGGAAGTTGAGATCTTTTAAAAGAATTTATGTTGAACAGAGCTGAAACTGCCCTCTTTCAATTTTTTTAACAAAATCATTATGCTGTTGTATGTTGATATATATTTCTTCTTTTTTCGTAAATCGTAATGTTCTTGACTGTATATAGCCAAAAATCAAAATAAAAGCAAACTTGAATTACACGCCATGACTTGGTATACAAGTAGTTGCCACTTGCCGAAGTTTTTTCTTTTTATCGATTTTGGACTATACAAAAAGAGGCTAGTCCTTTCCGTATTTGTGAAAATTGACCTCATGACTTCAGATAAAACCTCTCAAATAAACACTAGGACAACAATCCCGTAATTTGAAACGTGTTTACATAATTTTACTTTTTGCTTGAGAAAAACCAAAGCAAATGCAGTAGTGTTTTTTTGGTTTGTTTGGATATGTGTAATTTTTAAGCCAATCAATAATTGGAATTCATGTCATGTCGATTTTTATACAGGTAAATAACACGTATCATTATATTATTGGTTAAACTGAATAGTGATTAATATGTCAGGACGAAAAGTCCATGACTTTAAAAATAAATAATTTAAATATATATTATAAAAAATTATATAATAATTATTTGTATTAAATATTATTAATAATAGGAAAAAATATACAATCCTATTAGCATTAAAATTTTATTTTATTTTGAAAAATAAGATGTATCCGTTTTAATTAATAATAGGAAAAAATATAGCGATTTTTATTAGAAATAATAGTTTAATAAAAAAATTTGAAAAAAATAATATATATTTTAATTTGATTAGGAATAATTTTTTTAGCAATATGTCCGTTTGGATAGGAAAAAAGAAGATGTGCCCGTTTTAATTAGGAATGAGAAAAAGAATATAATGGATTTTAATTAAAAAAAATTTTTAAATAAGAAAATTAGAAAAAAATATAGTGTATTATAATTTTATGAGGAATATATTTTTATTGTGTTTTGATTTCCTAATTAGAATAGAAAAAATCATAGATTTAAAATTTTAATTTGAAATCTAATTAAACTTAAAGTTCTAAATAAAGAATATAGTTTAATAAAAAATTTAGAAAAAAATAATATATTATATTATTTGGTTAGGAATAATTTTTGTAACAATAAGCCCGCTTGAATGGAAAAAAAAAGATGCTTCTAGAAATAAAAAATGAATTTTTAATAGAAATTTTTTTTAATAAAAAAAAGAAAAAATATAACGTATTATAATTTTATTAGGATTTTTTAGAATAATGGATAGGAATTTGATTAGAAATAAAACTATTATATTAAGAAAAAGTAATTGGTAGAATTTTATTAGGAATCATTATGCTTTTATTGTATTTTGATTTTCTAATTAGAAAAAGAAAAAAATAATATCATTGACTTAAAATTGTAACTTGAAACCTAATTAAACTCAAAGTTCTTATACACATGTGTTAAATTACTATTCGTTAATAAAACGCCATGTGTCTGAATGTTGATTTGACAATAAAATTTGCGATTAAATTGCAATTGAAACAAATTGAAAAATCTCTACTATTGTATATAAGATTTGGCACTCAACGATTTTTAACTGACGTCAGTAAAGACTAAAGAGGGACTAAACAACATAACGTTCGTTAAGTGGAAGGACCATATAGCCAAGTGGAACATGATGGACGAAGTAGGTTTTAAAAATAAACATTAGGGACCAAACATATAGTTTTGCCTTATAATTTTGCTTTATATGGGCCAAAAGGAAGCCTAGAAAGGCCCAACTATTTTTTTATCGCAAAACTTTTATATATGCACACAAGTATAAATTGACACCATCTTCCCTGCTCCGACGAGTTTTAGGGTTTTTACGACGCGGCTGCTTCTCTCTCAGCGCTCCTCCGTTTGAACCTCGCCGTAGTCGTTGAACAACCTTCAGCAACCATGGGGTTAGTCCTCACAAACCTTCTCTTGTTCATTATCTTGTACAATCGACTTCTCAAGTTGATCGACTTAGAGCAATTTCCTCTTTTCAGAAACACTTTTGATTATATGGATTACTTAGATGAAAGTAATCTACAAAATTCTCACATTTAGACTTGGTTTGATTTTGTGCTGCTGATGTTTTTCTAAGTGATTGATGTAATATATCTCTTGCTATATTCAACCTTCCAGTTGAAGCCTGTTCTACTTTATAATGACTCAAAGTTGTTTTTAGTTTTAGGAAAACGGGTGGTATGGGAGCTGCCCGCAAGTTGAAGAACCACCGTAGAAGGCAAAGGTGGGCTGACAAAGCATACAAGAAGTCTCACCTTGGAAATGAATGGAAGAAACCGTTTGCTGGGTCTTCCCATGCCAAGGGTATTATTCTTGAGAAGATGTAAGCCTCAAATATGTTATGGTTGTTAGAAATTTCAGATTCGTTTTACCAATCTCTTGAGAACTTAACATGTCTTACATAATTTAACATGTCTTACATAATTTCTGCAGTGGTATTGAGGCTAAGCAGCCTAACTCTGCTATCCGTAAATGTGCTAGAGTTCAACTGATCAAGAATGGGAAGAAGATTGCTGCCTTTGTCCCTAATGATGGTTGCTTGAACTACATCGAAGAAAACGTATGTGTTTTTAATTTTTTGTTAATGTGTAGCTCATTCCATTTGTACAAAGCATTCCATTTGAACAAATACTAGTCATCTGACCATTTAAATGTTTATATATGGTAATAGGATGAGGTGTTGATTGCCGGATTTGGTCGTAAGGGTCATGCTGTCGGAGATATTCCTGGAGTCCGATTCAAGGTTGTTAAGGTTGCAGGTGTTTCACTCCTCGCCCTCTTCAAAGAGAAGAAAGAAAAGCCAAGATCTTAGGTTTAGCTTTTGGGCAGATGTTATCCACCTGGTATTTTTGATGGTTTTATTATAGAATTCAAGCCGAACTCATTATTTTCAAATGTATTTGAACAATTTTCAATCTATTTGCTAGTCATTGTATTTTTATTGAAATTGCAAGTTGTATCACTTCTATACATAATATCACAGGACATATGTCCTCTACAATTTACCCATGCTCTTGTGGTTTTTCATCGAGTCTAGATTACTTCAAAAGCAAGCAAGAGTTGAAGAACATGCCTCAGCTATTCCAAAATGAATAGTTGATTGAAATCGGTGGTAAAATAGTTTTCAATCAAAAATCTAGTCAAATCTACCAGGCATGACATTTTTACTAGGGTGGTAAACAGGTTCAAAGGAAAATGAACTGCCGGATCCGGTGGGTTGAAAAATATAGGTAATGGGTCGTCGGATCCGTTTCACCTGGACTCAAACTATGCCGGTTAACACCCAGCCCCCCTGAACCTTTTCTAAAACAGGTACAACTTATTTTAACCTGATGGTTTTTGAAACCTGGAACTGGCCCTTGACCATTGTCTTGGCTAAAAATTATTGGGTTTACTCCAGCTTTGGAGTAAAGGCAAAGTGGGCAATTTATTCATCAGCTTGTTGGACATACATAAAATTTGAAGACATTCAAATGGATCGCCACAGACACGGAAACACAGTTATATACATCGGGTCGAATAAATTACTCTCCTGTACATTGATAATATGTACGGCCAGCTCTAGCTGATGGGTCTGGACGTTTGGTCAGGGAACAAGATGGTAGAACGCTGGAGCGAGAGAGAATCTCTGGAACGATGTGTTATGGTTTGAAAATACGACCAGGTTGTTATGAGATGACAGAACCAAATAGTGCCAGCAATCATAAAAGTGTTGGTGTATGAGATATTACCAATCCTCAACTCTTGTGCTGTTGCTAGTGTAATATGTTCTCTTCTTTTCCATAGTGACCCTGAAACAACACCTCTGGCATCTTCCTCTGTGGCCTGCCTGGTGTGAAATCTTGTTGAAGGCATCAAGCAAGCATCCCAAAAGGTATCCTTTAGCTTGCACTTCACAAGAGGGAAACTGATCTTCTTGTGGACATGAATCTTGCATGTTTGTGAACAAGCAGAAGTATCAGTGCTGCTGACTTTGACTTGATAAAAATCAGCACTTGGCTCTTTCTTTGCCTGGCTTTTCCATCCTCACTTCTAACTTGTCCAACTTTATTTTCGAGATGGCCCCTTCTCTTATCAAGCATTCTTCAAAGTTTTCCTTGGTGAACAGCACTTGCTCTCGGCACTCATCGTATTCTTCAAATCACTTAGGGTGGAATTCTTTTTACTGAACCTAAAGGACTGTCATTAATGGCTCTATCGTCTTCTTTCGATACGGACTTCCGACCTGTTAGTCGACTTTCTTCTTTGACTTTCGGCAACACCCTGCTTCTGAACTTTGGGAGAGATGGGAGAACCTCTAACGTTTCTCAAAGTACTGAGGTCCATTGTTGCAGAATCTGATGATCCCTTAGAAGTTGAACGAGGTTTAGATGAAGAATTCTGCTGAGCAATCAGATTTGGTACCCTGAATTGCTGCTACTGATCTAGTGGTTTGAAGCTTCACTGGCTTAGTCTTGGTTAAGCCTCCACTTGGGTTAATGGTTCCTGATCCTAGTTTAGGCAAGCCAGTGGAAGGTTGGGATTGTCTACTTCCATGGGGAGTCTGCACTGATGATCGCACCTGCACGAGATTAATATTTCAGGAAGATGCAAGACTTCGACAAATATAATCGTACTTGTAAAGATTATGATATTGAAGTGCTAATTCAGGAAACAACACTAGTTTTAGTATTTTGATATACATGACATCTATGTGAGGGGAATAGAACTGACCCCATCAAAGAAGCCAATTACAGGGGATGGCATTCTAAGACCTGTGGGTTTCAAGGAAACAGGACGAAGTACACCAGTTCCAGTTGAAGCTCTCTTCGAGGGTTCTTCAGGAATCCTAGTCCGCGGCGTATGACTTCCAACAGGACGTTGTTCAGTAGAATCTTTCTTATCCAAAACTTGAAGGGTATCCCCTTTTGCATAAAGTATTTTGCCTGAATTAGCAGTTCTTGAGTTGTTAGATAATGGTGGCTTTACAGAACAATTGCTGGTTGAGCTGGCAGGTGATGTGCTAGACAGGGGCTTGGTTGAGAGTTGTGAACTTCCTGACTGATTTTTATTTATTGGTGCGATTCTTGACTGGGGTTTTGGTAATAGACTTGGAAGGGGAGTTGCCTATTTTTGCATCCCTCTTCTTTTTCAAGGACATTGGGGAAGATTGTGTCACGCTGTTGGGTGAAGCACTGTTAGAACTCCCAAGCGAGGAATAGGATGTTCTCAACTCTTTCTGTTTACAACTGAAGAACACAATGAAGGCTGGAGTAATGCGGGCCTTGGAACGATATTCCGTAAACTTCCCACACCAGGTCTTTTAGGTGTAGCAATTCTTCCTGAAAATGATGAAACAGGTAGAGAACCATATTCAGAAAAGAAAAGGAAGAGAAGATAGCACAACAGATTCTTCTATTGAAGAACTTGATTCTTATAATATGTAACTCGCTAAACCAGTTGCATTGGTTGCTTGCTTTTCTATTTTGACAGGTGGTGAAGTCCTCTTGGCTGATATTGTTGAGATTGGACCTCTCCTCTCCGGTACCTTGGATGCCTTGGAAAGTATTCGAGCTGGCCCACCACTTTTAGCAGCAACCTGCACAAAAATAGCAAGTTTATGATTCAGACACCAGATAAATCCTTAAAATCCCATGATTTTGCCAGCCGTAAAAAATCTTTCTGTAATTTTAAAATGGTGTATGCAACAAAATATGGCCGAGTCACTTTGCCTTGCAACTTCTTGACTAAGGTAATTTTATTACACCCATAACAATATAAAGGATGCTTTTTTTGTATTTTAACGAAATGCACGTCTTATTACTATACGTGCCTTAGAGACTTGAGCACCACCTTGCTTCATTACTTCCTTTGACCCTTGAATGCCAGCTTCAGGCTTCTTAAGAGCAGCTTCGGGCCTTAACTGGAAATTCTCATTGTAAGAGCATGAACTTAAAAATACAAAAACGACTTCTGTCATTGATCAGCTTTAACCACTTACCCTGTTCCGACTCTCAACGTCCACTGCTTTTGGAGTTAAACTTCTCAACGAGTTGAATCTCTCATCAGCTTTTGGAACATTGGGCTCCAATGCTTTAAGAGGTTGAGGAGTAGACTCCTTTCTTGAATAGAGTCTGTCAGATCATAGGCGTTGTTAAAATCCTCATTGGTTTCAGAAAGCTCGAAATTCGTTTCCTTTTTGATTACCTATATAGCAGAAAACATCCATATATGAGAAAGAAAAATACAAATTTCAAGCATTCAAAGTCGTGTTATACGGATTAATTAGCTTGAGATTACTCGAAGTGACTTAAAAATCAAAGCCACGATATTGAAAGGGGATAAAACTAAAAGCCAAATAACAACAATAAGCACCAATTCCACCATGGAGTCGGTATGAAGTCGTCAAACTTTTAAGCGTGAGGCTATATCTAACTCAGAAAAGAGGAATAACAACAAAAGTATAATTACCAATCGGAGAATTGAGGAGCCAATCGTCGGCCGACGAGATATCGATGATGCCAAGGCGTTCGAATTCTGAGAGATCACTCATCATGTTACCATTCGCATCCATGCATTTCTTTTTTTGTGGATTTTTAGAGATTGAATTTTAACGAAATGGAGGTGTTTTGATTTAATTTAATTATAAATAATAAATATGAAATTTTAGAAACAAAAACTCGAATTGTGAACCGTTTTGCTTTCTGTTTTCTGTCTAATTGGCTGCTGTTTCGGAAACTAAAATAACAAAAAAGTTGCGGACGGTGTGTAATTGAATTTTGCCGCGCCATTGATTTAATATGGTTCGTTAGATTGAATTACTAAACTGGAAAAGGAAGATCGTACGGTTCAGATTCGAATTGGTCGTGCTTCTGAGTGTGGCCAGCCCAAAAAGGTTACGTTGGCACAACTAACAAAGCCCGTTAGATAACGTTAGCGTATAATTACTACAGCTAATTATAAGATTTACCGTGTTTAGATGAAAGGAAAACGACGTCGTTTCCTTTAACTAATAGTAGTAACTATTTGGTGACATGGCGATGATATGAGAAAAGTATCCAGCTGTTCAGTGCTAGTTGGCCTCGTCATCTGTCACGTGGAATCTTAACGGACCGCTAACGAACACACGTCAGTAAACGAAGTTTAAGGATTCAGGTGAATGATGGTATAGTTTAAGGATCCTAATGCAAGACTATGAAGTGTTATGGGGACCTAAAGTGTCATTATCCCATAAAATCAAGTATCTGAATACTCCCTCAAATCCCCTTCAAATTTTACGTAATAAAATTTATTTTAATAAAATATCCTTTTACAAAATTTATATTTATTTTAACTATTTTTTTTATATTATCTTTACAATTATTTTAATTAATATTTTATTTTTAATAAATATTTAATTATTTCTAAATAATATATAACGAATAATAATTTTTTATATAATTAATTATTTTTTTAAGTATTAAAATGAATCGAAAGGGAATATTATTTTCGCCTGACCAGGTCAGTCGCGAGACTCACAGTTTCCCGCCAAAATCAAGGAAGAAATAAATTTATTTTTGGGGACTTTAGTTTTAGTTGAACACAAAGCACTTTAGCAAATCGGAGAAATTATAGAGATGAACGGAACGTGCGCCAAGGAGTTGTCGATCGATACGAGCAATCTCGGCGATATCTTTGAGGCGTATTTTCCCGATAATGATTTCGTCGTCGACGAAGAGGATGTTCATGCTCACAGCTGACCTCATCCACTTATTCTCGTCTTCTTCAGCTCATCATATCGCTTCTCAGGTCTCCTCTCTCTCTCTCTCAATTCGTTGCTAGATTTTGATGATTTGTTTTTTATGTTGATTGCTGTATTTGTGCTGTTTGTTTTTAGTTAATTTCATTGTCGAGGCAGTGGTTCGCTCTTGTGATTATTATTCGCAATGTTAAAATTTTTCTAACAGGTTAAAGAAGATAGCGGCACATTTATCTTGCCGCTAGATTTTCAACAATTTCAGTAAAATATGTCGCTCTGAGCACTTTTATGAAATGTTGGAGGAGAAGCCTAAAATGGCTCTCTTATGTGCGAGAGTAGCCGTTCACAAGGTAAAAATGAAATTGAACGATGAAGTGTAATTTGATCGCTTTCTTGCAATTTTCTTGCTTGACCATATATAGATTTACTATCTGCATTATGAGCAGACTATATTGCCAATTTGTGGAGATGGGAAGATGGACGATGGAATGAAGATTAATATACGTCTACACGAACTATTCTGAATCGATGATTGCTTTGAAGAATTTGAAGGCAGTTTATATTGGTAACTAACTTTTACCCTTGCATGTAATTGTTCATTGTCGTTTTATGTTTTTGTTTGGTTATTTTGAACTAAATGTCTGAAGAAATTGATTTATATAATATGGAAAATGACAGACAAGCTTGTGTCTGTTCGCGGAACGGTAGTTAAAGTTAGTACAGTGAGGCCTCTGGTTGTCCGAATGATTTTTGATTGTGCAAAGTGTAAAAGCAGCATTACACGTATATTTCCTGAGGGAAAGTTCTCCCCACCGCCAGCTTGCTCTTTACATGGATGCAAGAGCAGAACGTTTACTCCAATTCGAAGTTCAGCACAAACTATAGATTTTCAGAAGATCAGGTGATCCAGTTCTTTTTGTGTCATTCATCTACAACTATATTTTTTCGCATATTGATAGTGATTTTTTCTTCCCTTTGGCATGTCCAGGTTACAGGAGCTATTGAAATCTGAAGATCATGAAGAAGGCCGAGTGCCTCGAACGGTAGAGTGTGAACTGACTGAAGATCTCGTTGATGCATGCATTCCTGGAGACGTGGTGACTGTTACAGGAATTATAAGAGTAATCAACAATTATATAGATATTGGGGGAGGTACAATTGTTAAATGTTACATGATTTTCACTTTTATATTGCGAAGTATTCCCAATGACTAATGTAGCTTGGCCATCTCCCTTGTCGATTTTCAGGAAAATCTAAAAGCAAGAGTCAGGGACTGTACTATTTATACATTGAAGCTGTTTCAATTAAAAACTCCAAGTCACAATCTTCACATGAAGATATACAAGATTCTAATTCAAATAGTAGAGCGACAGAGCTGGTTGACTTATTTTCTTTTTCACCAAGGGATTTGGAATTGATTGTGAAATTCTCGGAAGAATATGGTTCAGATATCTTTAAGAAAATACTTCATTCTATATGTCCATCAATATATGGACATGAACTTGTTAAAGGTAATCTTACAATTTCCATTGCATACTTGTAAATTTTCTCTCTATGGTACACCTAAAAGTTACTACTGTTTCGATACTGTTTTCTCAACAGCTGGGATAACATTAGCGCTGTTTGGTGGTGTACGCAAACATTCAAAAGATCAAAACAAAGTCCCTGTCAGAGGAGACATTCATGTCATAGTTGTCGGTATGCTTTAATATTAGTAAAAGAATATATGGATTGCGCAAGGTTTGATATAAGAGAGTGAATATTATTGATGAGACTCGGCATATCTTTCAGTAAAACTATAATAATTTTTTTATTTTGAATCTCTTAGGTGATCCTGGTTTGGGTAAGAGCCAAATTCTGCAAGCAGCTGCAGCTCTTTCTCCTCGAGGAATTTATGTGTGTGGTAATGCCACAACCAAAGCTGGTCTCACTGTGGCTGTGGTGAAGGACTCCGTGACAAATGATTATGGATTTGAGGCTGGTTGTCCATCATTCTTTCTTTACTTTCAGTGTGAACCTGAATTTTTTGTTGCTCTACTTTAAAAACTAGAATTTCTGTATCTGGACCTAATGTTAGGCTTATGTCAAATCAAGCAAAACAGCATCGTGGGTTAATTATATTAAGAGTACTGCTACTTCACATATCATTATGCTATTTTTGCTGAAGAGATTCTTTGATAAAAACAAATCCGTTTGATGCGAGGCTGAAATACAATATTTTTGTCTGATGTCTTTCGACATAAGACACCAGATTGAATCTGAACTTCTTTGTCACCTCTTATGCATCTGAGATCTTCGACGGTTGTAAAGGTTGTAAACTAGTGAATTTCTTCAATAGGTGCGATGGTTCTTGCGGACAGCGGATTATGTTGTATTGATGAGTTTGATAAAATGTCTGCTGAACATCAGGTTTGTGCTTGTTACTTCCACATTGTAATCACTTGATCTCTCAAGTCTTATGGTCTTAGATCTTGTTTATTGGACTTTTACAGGCCTTACTAGAAGCCATGGAACAACAATGTGTTTCTGTTGCTAAGGCTGGACTTGTGGCAAGTTTATCAGCAAGAACTTCTGTCTTAGCAGCGGCAAACCCTGTTGGTGGTCACTATAAGTAAGATTTTTGATTTCATTTCTGGAATGCAATTGTGCTCATGTTACTGTTCATTTTAGACCGTTTCTCTTTGACCATTATGGTAATTTGTCACTCATGAACTCGTATTGATAAAACACTTCTATTATACACTTCTGGAATGAGCATGTTTTTGTATATGGTTGGTATTTATGATAGTTTTAATCCTAACTGCAGCCGTGCAAAAACAGTGAATGAAAATCTGAAAATGAGTGCGGCGCTCCTCTCACGATTTGATTTGGTTTTCATACTACTTGATAAGCCAGATGAACTACAGGACAAGCGACTCTCAGAGCACATAATGTCAGTAAGTTACTGTGTCACATACTCTTTATTGAATCGTCAAAGTTGATTTGGTATGCTCATAAAAAATAAAAGAAAAAGAAAAAGAAAAAATTTGGCATCATCTAATCTTCTGCTTTATATCTAGACACAAAACACGACTGATTGATGTTTCTATGTTGCAGCTTCATGCTGGTTATGGATTCAGTTCCCGAGCAGCAAAAAGGCCACGTGTTGTAGGTCGTGTTCATGAACACCTTTTTCAATAACAATCCATATTTGCAAAGGAGAATCATGTTAACACTGTGTGCCTCCTGTATTGTCAGATGCACCTGCCCTAAACACGAAGGTGATAGATATGAGTGCAAAGCTCAACTCTCTAGTTTCTAGGCTGAGACTTGACCGAAAAAAGGACATCGCTTTTGTTCCATTGCCTGCTCCCCTTCTTCGGAAATACATTGCTTATGCAAGAACATATGTTCACCCCAGGTGAATTGACTCTTCTCTTTTGATGTCTGGTTGTTTGACAGACCACAAAACAAATGATTGATATTTTTTTTTTCACATACCATCCTTTTTTTTTACTTCTATTTTGGTTTGTTTATCAGAATGTCAAAACCAGCAGCAGAAGTACTAAAGAAGTTCTACTTGCATCTTAGAGACCGTAATACTTCTGCAGATAGTACACCAATAACAGCTAGGCAACTAGAAAGCCTTGTTAGACTTGCAGAAGCAAGGGCACGATTAGAGTTGAGAGAAGAAATCACAGTTCAAGATGCCATGGTAACTTTATCGTTGTCTTGTTGGCCCTTTTGTTTCCATCACACTCTTTCCCGTGCTGAAGCTCAAATTGTAGTTGATCATTCCAGTTTGGCTTGTTCCATCCTCCTTGATGTGTTTTACCATCCATTATTATTCTGAGAAACTTTATGCTGCAGGATGTGGTTGAAATAATGAAAGAATCTTTGTACGATAAGTGCATTGATGAACATGGCCAGGTCGATTTCCGACGAAGTGGGGGAATGAGTCAACAGAAGGAAGCAAAACGGTTTCTAAGTGCTCTCAATAAAGAATCAGGAGTGCAGCAGAAAGATTGTATACAGTTTCGGTAAAGCTACCTTATACTGCTCGCTAGCTTTTGTTCTTAATGTCCTTTTTAGTTTAACTCACCAAGTCCGTTATTGTGCTCCAGGAAATTTACAGTTTGGCAGATAGGATTGACCTAAGAGTTCCTGACATTGATACGTTAGTGGACAATTTGAACACTGCTGGGTACCTACTTAAAAAGGGGCCAAAGACATACCAGGTACCAAACTCTGAAGTTTCGAGTCCCGACAACTGATTATGATCGATCCATTTTTCATTGGACTTAAAAGAGTAAAAAGAAAAGGCAAGCAAAAGCAAATATTAATCAGATGGTACTGTGTGATTTTCATGATATAGGTGCTATCATCATCCTATTCCAGGAGTCAATCATCAAGGTCAAGATGCTAGGTTTTCAAGTAATCACGCTCTCGGTTAACTCTGGCAACTTCTTTTCTATTATCATGCTGTTTTGTCGCTATGAATGATCAACGAATGCAGAAAAGAGATCGGATGAATATGTATACTTTACTTCCAAGCAACTTAGCTGAAAGATTGGATTCTGTCATCTCAACTCAGTATTTTGCGTCTTTTTTTCAATTTTCAAATATTCACTTTAATTAATTGTTCCCTGTGTTTTGTAATTAATCTCTTGCAATACAAAGAATTGCAAGAAATAGCTGGAAAGAAAGAGCTGGACATCAAATCAAACATATTTTCTCCTCCGTCGACGAAACAATAACATTACATTAATCAGAGATAAAGTTACTCAACACATTATTATCCAAGTTTTCAGTCTACTAATGAGAGGTGAATAATAAATAACTCCCAGGATTTACAATATCCCTGCAGTCCTACTCAACACTTTTTAAATATTTGATCCTACAGAGACAACATAAATACACAGAACTTGCCATGATGTAACCAAGTAGAAACAGACTTCCTAGGAACAAAACCACCAGAAACTGAAAAATTAAAGCTGGTGAATTTGGTTACTCCGAGCCTTGCATGGGAGCCATGTAATGCTGACCCTGTCAACATTTAACATTATGGTTATCAAAACAAATGCCTATATAACTATATTCAACATGAAAAATTCTGTCAATTTCTGCCACAGTAAAGTAAGAGGACCATACATATGAAGTAGACTTGCCCCATAAACGTGCCAATTTCTAAAACCCATAATACAATGTTGAGTCTTGAATAGCTAGCTGAGGGATCAGATGGGTAAAGATGTTAGCCATTATAGCATGATGCGATGATTGTGACATAAATTATGGCAACATGGTGATGGCATGATAAGAAAAATGTCATAAGGCTACATGGATGGCATAGGGTCCGGGGCTGTGACGAATGGTAGAAGTTGCAATGAAGAGTGATGATGTTCGGTTTTGATAATAATAGCACAAGTAAATGAAGCAGGCTCACTTAATAATCATGGATTACTGTCATCAATATAATCAACGAAAACCAATGTGCAAGAGGAAGAGAAACAAGTAAATATGGGTAGAGAATCACCTGAGAACTCCCATAATTAACACCTTGAGAGTAAGAACCCTGAAGAGCAACCTGCCATTGAGTGCAAAATTTAAATTGTAGCGTACTAGAGAAAGTAAAAGAAACATTCTTTGTGATACAGAAGACGCTGATGTATGAATAGCTAAACGGGAACCAGAGCTAGCGGCTGAGCGAGGAATCAAATTTCACCTGAGGATTTGGGCCAGGCTGAGCTTCTTTCTTAGAAGATGACTCTCCACTTTTAGCTGACCCCTTGGTGTCACCCTATCGAATTCCATTAGCCAAAAAAGTCAACCCATTAGAGAACAAACAAGACAATATAACAGTAAGCAACAAAAAAGAATCATTTTTCATAGTAAGCTTACCTCCATCTGCAACAAACATCCCATTAAAGACATGACAAAGCCAAAGAGGAAGGCAGAACACTGGACATGTTAGTCTCAAATCATCAAAGAGTGGAATTTCAATAACAGAAAGGTTATTGGTGCATCACCTCTCAGTATCTAGAAAGATAAACCTTCAGGGGCTCAATGTAGTCCTCGAACCCCAGCGTCGCCATGGCCCAAAGCAGATCATCACCATTAATTGTCTTCCTCTTCTCTGGCACTTGTCACTTGCCCTAAAAACTCAACAATCAGATCAAACACTTCCAAATAATGCACTTATAAAAACAAGCAAATGAATGTGAATCATACTCGCTGGTAATGAAGCTAATAAACTCAGAAACGCATTCCTGAACAGTCTCTTTTGCGTCTTTCGCAATTTTCCCGTTAGCCGGAAATGCCTTCTTCATGATCCGACTAATGTTAGCAATGGGTAGATAACGATCCTGTTCACGCACATTGGATCGAGGGCTCTGGTCCCCACCACCTCGTGGTCGTGACTCCCTCCACCTGGACTCCCTGGCTGTGGTGGCTCTGACATCTCCGTAAACCCCCCCTAACAACCACCACCACCACCACAAATCGGTCACCATTAAGTAAAATTAAACCCCTAACCCAATCAATTCATCCATATAAGAAAACACAAAAAGAAATCGAAATTTAAATTGAACGGAGAGAGGAAAGAGAGCGGGTGATTTGATTTTATTATTATAGTTATTATGAATAAATAAATGAAATTAAGAAAAGTAATTAGTAGTTAATATACCTGGGAAAGGAAGAAAAGGGCGGGAGAGAATGAGATGGAAGCGATGAAGAAAGAGAAAAAGAGGATCGGACGCTGAGAAGAAACGAGCTTACTTACGACTCTGATTTCTCTTTGCTTTTTTATCAACACCGTTCGTTTCCTTTTCCTTTTTCTTTTTTTTTTTTTTTTCTTATACGTTACAGGTTTACACCACAATAATAGGACGTGTTTGGTTTGGCTCATGCTTATTTTGCTATGATTTATTTTTAACAGAAAAAGAAAAATTAATTGAAAAATTCAGAACCAAATAATTTTTACTTAAAATTACAGAATTTTTTATTTTACTGTATTGTATATATCAAATTAATGAAAAATTCACAGAGACCAAATAATTTTTATAAAATTACAGATTTTTTATTTTAGTGTATTGTATTGTATATATCAAATTAATGAAAAAATTCACAGCAGAGCCAAATAATGAAAAAAATGAAAATAACTAACTCATTTTAACTAGGTTTGACTATATTAAGTTTTCTTTGTTAATGTTGGAATAATTTGGATTTTTATATATTTGCGATGATATATACTCATATATTCGGCTCCTTAAGTCGAAATTCCGAAACTTTTTTCGAATGAGTAAATATCAAGCAATTAAGTCGATGTTTATTATTTAGTTCACAGAATTTAGATGTTATTGCTACATCTTGGAATGAAACTATGCAATGTGTTAAAAATTTATTCTCTCCCTTTTTCTATGCATGTGTTTTTATTTATTGACATAAAATATAAAATAGAAAAGAAAAATTTTAACATATTTTGATCTAAATTAGACATAAAAAAAATCAATGTATTGTGAGATAAAAAGAGGAGTAATGATAATACTGATTATTTCTAAAATTTAAAATATTTAAACGGAAAATAATTGTTTTTTTTAATTAGAGGTTTCGACATATCTAACCAAACACCTAACTAAAAAGAACAGCTTTAACCAAAAAAAAATAGCATTCAGTTGGAATCATAATGAATCACAAAACCAAACAACAATACAATGGTCCGCAAACAGGTTGTATGAGTATAATCACGTGACAAACAGTCTCGGAAAAAATGGAATTCAGTAGAGAGATTTGTCCCCAATGAAAAAGGCCAAAGCTGTAGTTTCAAGAAAAATGAAGCCTTAAGCTGAAAGCTAAAACAATTACAAGCTTAATTCATGATGAATGGAGTGTGCAATCCTATGTATCTATCTGGCAGTTGGGCGAGAAATACAGTCGTCGAATGCGAGATAATTCTCCGGTGCACTTCCACCGAGGTTAAGAGAGGAATGAAGAGAATTTCTAGACATGTCATCGGAGTTTCCTTCCCTGACAGTTGTAGCTTCCTTCTCGATTAAGATTGCGTCTTGTATCTCTTTGAGTACTTCTGAAATTGATGGTCTCATGTGTCCATGAGGTTGCACACACATCAACGCCTTCTCGGCTATCTTCCACATTGATTGAATGTCGTAGTCATTCTGTAGTGAGGGATCAATGATTCCTTGAATATCTCCACTTTCAATATGCAGTTTAGCCTGTTCAATGGATTGAAAAACTCGTTCAAAAACAATATATGGACCAAAATTGGAACTTTTTTTGTTAAAGATACATGGACTAAAGACTTGCCCATTGGACTATGTTACGGCAATTCACCCCAAAGCTTTTAGTTAGATATGGCTTCCTGACCGGATATCAGCTCAAGAAGGATAACACCGAAACTATAAACATCACTTTTGTCTGTTAATTGCTGAGAGATATAATACCTGAAATATAAACATTACAAAAAAACAAAGCATATATCAATTTGAGTTTGCATTGCATCTATACTTGAAACAAGAGAGAGAGAGAGAGAGTGGTTTATTTACTCTGGGTCAAGATATCCCACTGTGCCCCGAACATATACTTGAAACATGAGAGGCACCATCTACGGCAAGTTTTGAAAGACCAAAATCGGAAACCTTTGCTCTCATGTACTTATCAAGAAGAATATTACTACTTTTCAAATCCCTGTGGATAACAGCAGGAACACAGCCCGTGTGGAGGTATTCAATCCCTAAACACAGCAAACAAAACATTAATTCACATTTGTATAAAAGAATTTCTCTGCAGCAAAGAATGTTTCTGAATTTATATAAACCTTTTGCAGCATCTTCAGCAATCTCAAGTCGATTTTATCCAATCGATACTAGTTTGTCAGTGTTTCAATGGACCTGTGAAGAGTTTTGGGTCAGCCTAGAGATCAATACTATTCCACTTTTTAGCAAAGAGACTTACCATAGAGATGTTCCTTGAGAGTCCCATTGTGCATGAACTCGTAAACAAGCAGACTTCTATCTTCTTCTTGACAGTATCCAAGAAACTGTACCAGGTTTCTGTGATGAATTCTTGACAGAAGTGTCACCTATAGCATATAAAGAAAACAAGGGTGGATTCAATTGCCTGCAAAAGTGTCATCTACCACAGTGATATAAAGTAAACGAGTTTAGGATCCATTGAAAATTCATGCAGAGAGTTACCTCATTTGAAAATTCTCGCTTTCCCGGTAGGAATTACTGCCTAAAACTTTGACGGCAATCTCCCGGTCATCTTTTGTTTTCCCATAGTACACAACTCCAAAACCACCAGATCCAATTTTCTTCTCCAAATTATTCGTAGCCTCTACGATCTCTGATATACTGAAGCAATGTGCAGCATCAGAAGGCCCACTATTCAAGGTAGAAACAGGTCCTTTTACAGGCAGGAAAGTTGGCGTTTCTCTGAAACAGGAAAGGATGATCTTTAACATCCTGAATTTCTCATATAGACAAAGACAATCAAAGTACTTTAAAAAGAGAGAGAAGAAACTACCTTTCTCAACATGTTTTTTCTTCCCCGTATGAAGAATTAAACAAGAAATAATGGTACCCAATAGCAAAAGAGCTGCTCCAATAGATGCACCGATAATAAAATATACATTGCCTTTGTCCACTGCCTTTGCGAAGATTAATGTTTCCAGAGTAGCTGGATAGAAGTAAGCAGACTGCATTACTTATGGAGATTAAAAAATCTGTCTCAATAGATAAATTGGCGATATGAATCAGGGAAAAGCAGGTCAAGACCAATAGTGGACTCATTACATGACTGATAAATTTATAGGCAACTCATTCTGTAATATTCCTTGTATGTTTTGCAATCAGTTTATCTTTCTTCAAATCAGCAAGCATGTCATAGTTTATTTAGTGGCATCATCAAGCATGGTTGTTAATGCACAGTACTTACTTCAGAACCAAGTCTTTAGTGCGGGAGGTTAGGAGGCACTGTTCCAGACAGCATATTGTTTTGAACATAGCTACAACAATCGGAGGCAACAAATATGTCAGAACTTCTGCTCCAATGGAAAATAAAATGTCTCAAACAAAATCGAATACCGAAATAAACAATTTATTGCGTCCAGAAATAATATAAATAGTGTTATTCCTAAGAACATCAATTTCCTACAGCGGTAGATTATTTTTTCCAAAATGTTAGGCACTTAGGGTAACAGATACTGAAGTTTATGAACTTACAGTTCCTTCAAATTTGGTAGGTTTAATAAAGTGGAAGGAAGTGGACCGGTCAACTGATTGTTCTCTAGATGACTGTATCAGACAAAGATATTGATTAGTTAAATGCTTCTGACAAAAACTATCAACGAGAGGACAAGCCACCATTACTTACACAATCCTCAACTCTGTGCAACCGCTAAAATCAGGTATTTTACCAGTTAAGGAATTTCCGTCAAGCCATCTGTGACCAGAAATATGGATAATGAGGACATAACGGTGGAATAAATGCAGTAAGCCATGTAAAAAGGAAGCTAAACATAAGGTTTGAAACTCACAACTCAACTAAGCCACTCAATTCCGTTAGATCTGAAGGGATATTTCCTGTCAGGTTTTTACCAGACAATCGCCTGCCAAAAGCATTTCCATAAGATCAGAGTTAAATTTCTCCAGAAAAGTGAATATAATATAGAAACAGGTATTTCATTTTTCTACTATAATAAGATAAGACCTCAAAAGAGATAAATCTCATTACATTGAAACTATCCTTGGAGGATCATCTGAGCTACACTGAACCCATGTCCATGGCACTGGTAGGCATGGATCACCTCCTTCTTGTGCCCAGTCTGCTGATGAGAAAGGGGAAATCACACTAGCAATAACTGCTCCTGTAATAAAAATAAATAAAATAAAAACAAACTCGATAAATGTAATTCAAGTGAGGAATCCAAACTAAAACTGACATTCTTACCATCTGAGGAACCGCCGATTTTCTTGAGGTACTTATTTATCTCCATAGCATTCAAAAGTGGGCCCCTAGAAGAGTCAGACGTCTTCCCAAATCTAAATGACAATACAAAAGGTAGCGAGATGTTGTAATATCCTGGTTCATAAAGACGATATTTCCCTTGAGCGTTTTCTTCGATATTAACAACAGCTTTGCTCATTTCAGCCTGTCCAGGGAGTACTAGCCTGAATTTTCTAGTCTCGTCAGGATCAAGATCTTCAATTTCAGAAAAGTACGTAAATGCCCATCCATAACCAGGAAAGCCATCCAAGTTCAACCGATAAGTTAGTGACCCATTGAGACCAACTACAGCAGTCTGCATCACCTTTTCAGGAGGCCTTTCATCAGTTTCGACTTCGATTGGCTTATTGGTTGAAACCGGCACTGTACCATAAGCTTCATCAACGAGGTAATTAGCCTTCTTGACTTTATCGGATTCCCATATTCTATCAAAGGGATCATCAGGGTATCTACATAGCGAAAAGTAATTTGCATGATAATCAAAATGCTCGATATATGACGACTTTGTAAGAAAAAAGAGTTAAAACTGCAAAGGAATAGAGATTTTGAGCATATTACCGAATAGGAGCTTCACTATCTGCACCGAAATTAATTCTCGCCGAGACACTGAGGTAATATTGATCTTCAAACGATGTATAATACACCGAACCATTGAATTGTCGAAGCTCTAGGGTAGAAATGAATGGATTTCCAGTGGTAGCATTCGATAAACATACACTAATTGTAGGAGAGTGGAAGCCAGAAATATCAACTCTATCTCCTCTACAGTATTAGCATCCATGATGACAATTGTGGACCAATGAGTTGCCCCAACCGAGATATCAAATTTAGGATAAACATTGTTGTTGTCATAATCACCATACAAGAATGTCGCTCTCAGAAGGTACCTGGTCCTGGTAATAACATTAAGTGTGTAACAATACTTCCTCGTATCAGCAGGAAAATACCTCAATGTTGTGTACTGCTTCCTCGTCTCATTAGCAACAGCAACATCGACCAGTTTGTCCAAATTTAAGATTATCATCAGGAGACCACATAAGGCCAATTTCATCAGTAAAATTCACTTTCCCCCCACAATCCAAACTAACAAAACCTGATTTTTCGTATACAAAATGTGTTAGAACCACAAGTCCAGAATTAGAAAGTTTTGATTTTTACCTCAAAGTAGCAAACTTTGGTTGACTAAATGATGCAAAACATCTTCATTAATTAACTTTTCAGTAATAAAAACAAAACATGACCACAAGTTTTGCTTCTTTGGACAGGACAATAAATTCAGTAACTCGATTTCTATAACCAGTAATAAAAACAGAGGACAACAAAATCCATAGCTAATCGAACTAGAATAGAAAGAAAAACCAACAACAACAAAAACAACATAAACTTTAAATCAGTCCTTAAAACAATCTGTAAATAGTAATGAGGTACCTGGCGACTGAGCTGAAGAGGGATCGAAAAGTAAAGAAAAGAACGTATAAGGACAAAAATGAAAGGCAGAGGCTAGTCTCCATCTCCGAATGTAATGGATTGATCGTCTTTCTCAGTCTCTCTCTCCCCTCTAGAAAATGAGTTTCAGAGATTTCTCCATTGGAGTAGTAGTGAGTGAGTGCAACTTTAGTTTTGCAGCAGACAGTGATAGTGCGCCTTTTTCTATCTTATAACTTATTTATTTATTTATTTATTTTATACTATTATAATAAATTTTTTGTATATTATGGGAAAGTCTGGAAGGAGAAGATGTGGGACCAACGAAAAAAGGAAAGTGAAAATCAACGGCTGAGATTAGACTAGATGGTCCTTAACCTTTTTATCAGTTCTCACTATGTCATACTTCCTTGAATGGGTTGGCTGGCTGACATGTTTGTTTGTTTGTTTTTTTTTTCATGTGTAACAAACCAAAAGCCAATTACGAGACCAAGTCTTACACTAGCACAAACAAGGTTTTAATCCAGTTCCATTCCGTCTGATAACTTGGGGCCCCGTCAATAACTATAAATTAGAAATTTCCATTTATTTTCACATGCAAAATATACTTTTATTAAATAAGATGATATTAAGCGAAAAAATAGGAGTTGATCTAGAATTATTTAAAATATTAATTAATAAAATACTACTCGAGAACTAATTGCGAACATTCCATGAGCTCGCTGTCTCCCTTTTAAAAATAAAATAAAAATTATACTCCGTACTTCAGTAAATATTATATGAGATTTGAGAATATTAAAAGATACTTTCCATTTGCCATATAAACTTTTATCTTTTTTGCCTATTAGGAAATCATCTTATAATTATATGAGATGATTGTAAAATAATAAGAATGTAATTACATGTCCGTATAATTATTGTATAAATTAATTTTTTTATCATGTTTGGTTAATATAATGTACATACGTTGATAATTATAAATGTTATATTTGGTTGTAACAACTTTGTATTTATAATATTGACATTAATAAAATATAAATAATATAATGCGAAAAAAAATTAAACTGTATAATTTTACAAGGTATAACAACGAATTACACCAATTCTTATTGAGAGTCAAAAATTAAACTATATAATTATATCCTCTAAATTACATGTCGTAATTATATAATTTCAATAAAACTATTATAAATCATTATATTAAAAATGAAATACAATAATTGTTAATTTTTATATGAGAAAAAGGATACGATATTGGACATACTGGAGAAGTATAATAAGAAAACAATGATTATGACATTTTATGTCCTCTAAATATTTTTCTAGTTGCTGCTGTCTCCTTATACTTTAGTTATGTCTGTCATCATGATCCTTATCACAAACCGCCGTTATGATTGCTGACATGTTCCTTTAACGAGGCCAATTATCACACAACAACTAGGTCATTGACATTTGACAAGCCAGTGACGAACAGTTAGTGAGAGAAAGGTGAGGATTGTGTGGCTATGATCCTTTGGAGATAATGAACTACTCTTTATGTTTGGTAAGAAGGAGACGACGCCGTTAGGTGAGTTCGCGTTGATGTGGCAAAAGGATATGTCTGATATGTTGTTACTTGCTATGTAAGGTTCCACGTTAAAGCTTAATTGGATGCTAATTAACTGACAGGTCATCAAAACTAACGGGCTATAACGATAAGGACCAAGTGATAGACGGAATAAAGTATACGGATTAAAATGTACTAAGTTAAAGTAAAGGAAGCTTGATGGTTATCTGAAGACAGTTTAATGACCTGGAATTTCACTATCCCAAAAGAATATATATATTTTTAACCGCCTTTATTTGTTGCACGTTTTGCTTTCAGTTGAATTTATCAGTATCAGGCTGGTTTTGAAATAAAAATAAGTGGGCGATCTTTTAGTACTAAATTATAAAAAGAAAAAGGAGCTTATCTCCATCTAGGTTCTCCAAAGCCCATGATTAAGTATATATTTATTTATATTTTATACTTGACACAAGCACGAGGCACGACAACTTTAACATACACTACAGAATAAAAGTCAACCGTTGAAGAGCGTTAATTATTATAATGAATCAGGTTGGAATTGTCGAATTTGATTATTAAAATCTACTACTATAAATCAATTATATGAGTAATTTTTTAGTGGAAACGTTATTATTTAAAAGTATATATTATTAATTGATTATTTTTTATCATAATAATTGATATTTTTGATTTTATTATTAATACATAATTAATCTAGATAAATAGAAATATTTTATATAAAAATATTTATGATGTATTGTTTAATTTGAAGAAGTTTTAAAAAAATTATTATAAAAATATTTTGTTCATTAATTAAATTGTGTCATTTTAACTAAAACATTAACTATTATGAAATGTAGGTAGTATATGTGTATTTTATGAAAAATTGTCCAATCATTAAAAAAATTTTGACCATATATACACGGACAAAAAATAAATATCATGTTTAAGATAGGAAATTTAAATCCAAAATTTTCCCAATTATATTAGTCTAAAGTAGAGGAACAAATTACATCAAGACATCAAAAAAAATTAAAAAATTTACTTCAAGACATAGAAGATGTGCAAACTTTTATTTTAGGACACGAAAACTTTTATTTTGCTTTTCGAACATACACTAAAGTTATAAGCAATTATTACATGATGATCAAATACAAACATTATTTTGCTTTCAAGTTTCAGTTCAAAAAAGTTTCAGCTATTTATCTGCCATTAGGAGCTCTTAATCATCAGCATCAGAGCTAAATCTAAAATCAATTGTACATCTTACTAGTAGTTATATAAAAACGATAAATAATTAAGACGGAACGAAATGAACAAGCATGATAATTTAAAATACCGAAAAGGTTGTACAAATCTAGGAATTGAAACAATTTTAGTTTTTACGCATCCAAGCTCTAATACTACGAACTTCGCCGTAATCTTTAAAGAAAGATCCTCGGTTCTAAAGAATCAAGTCATGAACATACGAGAAAATAGACATATAAAACTAACTAGACGTGATTAAACTTTTCATATTAAAATCATAGCCTAACCAATTATAAAATACAATACATGTTCATTTGAATAAATATAAAAATGCAAAATATCATGGATACGGAGAGTTTAATTTACGGCTGCATATTTTTTCAACAAGGGGGGGAATGCTAGGTCTTCAAGGAGTGCTTTGTCCGTTGGCAGTTGAATAAGGCCTTCCTTTTCTCCACCAAGGAGTTCTCTGTCGATGGAATAATTAAAATCAATCAAGCGCATAATCAATACTACATCACATCCGTGTCGAAATAGATCGATAGTTTTCATTTACAAGCGCATGTCCCAATAATTCGAAACTAATTGGAGTGTACGCGGACTTACTTAAAATACGAGTTATCGAAAATAAGAGGGTTAGTTGTCCAAGGTCCTTCAAATCCTGATCGCTCCTTGTGGCACCTTACCCTGCTTATATAATCGCGTTAATTCAACTCAGACAGATTAATTAAGCTAATTACTCTTAGATATAGACAAAGATTAGGAAATTTTACAAACCAGGGTGTGAGCTCCAGATAAGGCCACAATGTCTTTGTCGCTAAGACCCATGTGACCAAAAACATCCCTCAAGTGATCCGAACCTATCAATATGTTACTAGTGGTTGATTAGAAGAAAGTACATTAGAAATTGAAACCTATTTCACAGTGGCACAGTAGAGTTCTAGCTAGGACAATAACTTGTAAGAAAAGGAAAATTTCTTGATGTCATTCCATATATTTGATCAGTGTGCTATTGATTTATACAACGATCAACATGTAAGGTAGCTATGAAAATGCATGTAAGGGGTAAGAAAATGGAATAACCTTTGGTGGCGTCAGGCAATCGCCCTTCTGGAGGCGGTTCTTGTTTGTCCTGCGAGAGCGAGAGGTAGTAATATTATACTACTCTTTAGAAAGAAAACAGACGGGACCTTATTATAGGAAGAGACTGACCGGTCTTCCAGGGTGGAAGGGGATTTCCGGCCCTCCGGTTATTTCCACGGCAACGACTCCAGCCAACTGATCGAAGTCTGCACAAGAGAGGATAGGAAATTGTTCCTTGATAGGCTGTAGAAGCCTCACAGCAATGTCAAGTCCATTGTTAGCTTCGTGTCCAAGCTCATCAGGATGCCTTATTGTCTCGAACGGCCCTCCGCTCTTCGTGTTCACATCATACGTGCCAGCTGAGTGCCATCTACACTCCATCCCATCATAATTAGTACTATATTATTTGGGATATCGAAACTTGAACACCAAGAAACAGATCGCTTACGCGAAACGAAGGACAATGGGAGCACAGTGTTTCTCTTGGATCAGGCCACGGAGCTTCCTCTTGCATTTCTGTACAGCTTTCTGGTACTCCTCGCTCACTTTCGGGTAGCACTTCCTTGCCATGTACACTAGCAATTCCTATACAACAATTAATCCGATGATATCAATCATAGAGCTAATTGAATCAAAAATCAAGAAAAAATTGTACCTTCTGAAACTAATTAAGCCAACTGTTGAAGACTGATGAATTATTGAATTGGATTAGTATAATGAGTATGTGTATTAATATATATATATATACACTTTATATTTTAAACAAAGAAGTTTCTAGCTTCAGTTGTGGGACCATATTCACATTTCATTTCACAGTTCTAGTCTCTAGAGAAGGAGACTGTCAATCAGGCCAAAAACTTGCTATAGTAAAGACTCTAAATGAACCTCAAATGAAAATTTGACAAATGAATATTATTTATTTTTATAGTTGGGGTGTGTTTGATTCATGAGTTTATTTTCATATTTTTATCAAAAATTCACCAATCCATTTTTAGATATAAAATAATAAAAAAATTTTATATTTTTATAATTTTATGATATTCTATTTAATTTATTATTAAATTTTTTAAAAAATATGCGCCAAATACAATTTTAAATATAAAAATTACATAACTTAATATCAATAAACATGTGTCAATTTTTATTTGAGGTTGATTTTAGAGTCTCCCGGAAGCGAGTTTTTCTTGTCAAATCAATGGCTGCCAAGATCGCTACGTGAACTACATGAGTAGTAAGCGCTTCGAAAGTGAGGGAAAGACAAATTGGTGGGGCACATTGTTTGGCAGACACGTGTGTGCCCTCGATAAACGATAGTGTGAAACCAACATTCCGACCGAAAAGCAGTTCAAAAGTCAATAGACAATAAAAACGATTAATTTAACTATTATAATCGTTAATTATACCGCAGGATCAAAAATTGAGGCGTTCATTGATTTTTTAATAAAATTAAAAATATAAATAAGATTCATTTCAAATAGGATTAGAATTCCTAAAATTTTAATTTCTAATTAAAATCTATAAAATATTACTTATTTTATTTTATTTTTCTTCGTAACATTTATTATTAAAGAGAATTTGAAATTAATAATTATTAAATTAATACATTCTTTAAAATAATAAATTGTTCTAGCGCCGATTTCATGAATGTAAAAATTAAAAAATTCGATAAAATAATAAATATAATAATTTTTCCTAAGATTCCTTCATAATTTTTATTCTCAAGAAAATCACAAATTAACAATTCATTAAAGCTAAAAAAAATATTGCTAATTTATCGGAAATACCATTCAATAGACTGTCTTATTTTCCTTTAAAGTCCAAGTCTATTCTTGTGAGTCATTGATACTAAGCAAGAACACAATATAACTATTTAGGCCCAAAATTCGCCGCAACGTAATTCTAAGAGGTATACAATTTGCCTTTTTATTCGATATGCATGTGATAATTACTTAATTTATACTTAAATATTGAACTACAAGTTAAATCGATTAAAAGCTCTTTTAAATTAATTAGCTATTAATTTATTGATAAATTAATAACTCTAAATTAATAAATTTTTTCCGACCTGATATTATTAATTTATAAAATTTTAACTGTATATTTCACATAAATTTAAATGCAGACTTCCTGCAGCAAAAGAGAACTACAAATGGCTGATTAAGTCCATTGAACGGCCCAAAGGAAATAAAAACCTTTTCTTTGATACATAAAGCAAAATATAAATTGGGCCAAACCCATCCCATATTATCACAAACAACATAAATTGGGCCAAGCCCATCTCATATCATGTGTAGACTCGAATGGAGTAATAAAATCGGAGTAAAAGGAAAAGTTCAAGCAGATTCAGCAGAAGCCGGCCTTAAATTTGATCTGGTCGTAATAAAAGTACTAAACTGCCCCATCGGCGCCTAAAAATTAGAGGGTAAGAAGACAAGTATATCAAATGACAGGTCAGGAAAATATACCCTCACGAAAAAAAAAGAAAAAATAAATTAAAAATTACACGTCAGCAGCATAATCACAGCAGCAACAACAACACACACCCCTATTAGCCATACATAAAAAGTTGTCTTCTATCTCTTCTTATTGAGAGTTTTATTCACTTATTTTCACATTCATTGAACCAAAATCACACAGACGCACAGACACTTCTCTCCTTCGTTTCGTCAGCGACTTTCATCATCCTCTACACTGTAAGTGATCGGTTTTGCTTTTTCACGAGATCAATTATTCAGTTGAAGAACTAGAATTACATGTTTTAAATCGGCATTCTCTTTAAGACTTTTTTTATTGATTTAAGCGCGAAATTAGAGATCCGATTTTCGGATCTTGCGTTTTTCACTAGTTAATTTCGTTAGATTTGTTCATCTGTTTAGTTGTTTTGCATGCGATTTTCTGTGTGATTGTGATTTTTAAAGGATGTTAGGGTTTGTTCATTGTTTTTTTAATGTTGATTTGATATGTGTTACTGCCAATTGAGTTTAGCTGATGAGAAATTTATTGAGTAGCGAAGGTGAATTTCGTTTGTGACAGCTGTTTTTTCACCTACTGGAGTTGACCTCGCTAACAAGTGTTGTTTTGAGTTTTGATTCATAGTGAAACAGACCGTGCTAGAATTTCTACTCTTGTTGTCATGAAATCTACAATGCTGCTTGTAATTAGCTATAATTCAAGCTGATTTCTTGGCAAAAACACTGTTAGAGTCTAGTTGTGGAGTGTGATTTCAATGAATTTTGTTATCTGGCGACGTAGAGATGCGTGAGCTCTACAGAGATAGTGAAATGGGATTGCTGTAGTGTTTTCCTTATTTCGTTAAAATGCTAGACCTTAGCAACCTGATAAACTGTTTTGATTATTAAGTAGTTTGAGTTGATGCATGAATAATCCCGGTTGAAGAATTGTGGAAGATGAGAGACATTGTGGTTGGATGATCATAATATATTCATTCTTCATGAATACTTGCTCAGATTTCCTGTCCAATGTAATGAGTAATGCTTGTCATTGGAGACATCCTCATAGTTTAACTGGATTGTGCATTTGTGTTATTTGATTTACAGGAAATCATGAGTGACAAGGGAGATAACGTGTGCCCAATTTGCACCGAGGAAATGGACTTGACAGATCAGCAGTTGAAGCCGTGCCAATGTGGTTATGAGGTTAGCCGTGCAGAATTTAGTGGGCATTGATCATGAGTCTTTTGCTTTATCATACTGTTGTTCTGCATTGTTAAGTTTCATTGTTTTTGTTGCTCTAATATCTGTCTGGTTATCTTTTCAGATATGTGTTTGGTGCTGGAATCACATTATGGAAATGGCAGAGAAGGATAGCACTGAGGGACGGTGCCCAGCATGCACGAACACCATATGACAAGGAAAAATTGTGGCAACTGCAGCAAAATGTGAAAGGTACTTACGCTAACTTGTTTGGTCTTCAAAGCATTATATAGATGTTAATTGACTTAATTCAATAAAATTGCAATTTCGTGCTCTTTTTGCCAGGTTGGTGGCTGAAGTCTATTCTGAACGAAAGCAGAAATCTCAGAAGGCAAAGCCTAAAGCATCTGAAGGAAAGATGCATCTAACTAGTGTTAGGGTTATTCAGCGGAATCTAGTGTATATAATTGAGTTACCGCTTAACTTGCAGATGAGGAAGTGAGTAGCTCTATTCCATTGTGTTTGACATTATTGGTCCCTGTGGATCAAGTAGAACTCGCTGGTGCATTGCTTGTCTTTCATCAGCTTAACTTGTTGATATCAAGTGTCTGAGCTTTTTCTTTGTTTTCTACCAGTTACTTCAACGTCGGGAGTACTTTGGTCAATATGGAAAAGTTATGAAGGTGTCTATTTCTCGAACTGCTACTGGAGCTATTCAACATTCTGCCAACAATAGTTGTTGTGTGTAAGCTCATTGCCCTTTAGCTTGGGTTCCTGACTGCCGAGCCTTTTACTTTGCGAAGTTTGTAAAGTATTACACCAAGAGTTCGCCTATTCTTGGGCACGGTGGTGGGCTATTTTTATTTAACTATTATCGAATAATGTGGGGTCAAATTCATATTTCAGGTATATAACATACTCAAAAGAGGAGGATGCCATTCGATGCATTCAATCGGTTCACAGTTTTGTCTTAGATGGTAGGACCTTTGAGGTATGTGCTCTTGATTTTTTTTCCTTTTCTTTTCGCTATCTGTCTATCCAATAAGTAAGTGGCCGACTAGTATGAATTTTTTACCTTGCAGGGCATGTTTTGGAACCACGAAGTACTGCCATGCATGGCTAAGAAATATGGTATACAGTAATTTTCTTTCCTGACATGTAATTTTTCTCATTGCAAAGCAAAGAAGTGAGACTTAGTTGTTAACTCGTTCCTTCATGTGTCCAGCCATGTAGCATTCCAGATTGTTTGTATTTGCATGATTTTGGATCTGAAGAGGATAGTTTTACCAAAGATGATTTAGTTTCAGCCTTTCAAAGGTACGGTTATTACTTTATGCATGCATCTCTCCCCCTCCCCCTTCTTCTGTCCCACCCTGGCCCAATATACAGTCAATTCAGACCCTATTTAAGTATAGTATAGTCTTCATTAGTGACAATTCTGCATCCTGAAATTGAACTTTATGGTTATAAAGGAGCAAAGTCCAACAGATCATAGGTGCTACAAATAATATGCATCGCGCTGGGGATGCTTTACCTGCGCCTGCTGATCATGCCAATGGAAGCAGACCATCAACAGGTGGACCTGTTGCCAAAAATGCTTCTTGTGTAAGACCCTATTTTATATTCAATTGTGTCATTGGATCTGATTGATGCTTGTGCTAAATTTATCTCCCACTGTCTCCTTGTGGCAGACTGTTGAGAACCAGAGTAAAGGGTCTTGTACTGATGGTGGCGCCTCTGGAAAATCTAATCCACTTCCTGCTGCAGCCTCCTGGTATTTAATCTATTAACATATGAATATTTAATATGGTTTTATATGTGTTTTTTTTTATTATTATTACTACTTTTTATAGGATATTGAGTAGTATTGTTTACAAACTTTTATGTCAGGGTCACTCGTGTCGTGGCACTGTACCACAGGCTACAAACTCATCAGGTCAAGGTGGACCTCCCATTAGTAAAGATGAGATATCTGCTAGTCTTTCCGGTACTTGGATCATTTGCTGTGAGGCTCTAAAAGACCTATGTACAAGATGTAAGAACTCGTGACAGAGAAGAAGAAAATTGTAGAATACATGCAAATCCTTACTTGCAATTGAATCCTCAGGAACCAGCTGAAGGGGGTCTAATGCCAGTAGCTGTCCTTGATTAGTCCATCACCTCAAAGTGCTGAAACTATTTCGTGCACATCTCCTGCCGATGCTGAAGGCTGGCATTCAAATTCGTCCTTCGTCAGCATCTAAGAGGCATTGAAAGGGATATTTCGGAAGCACTCTCAGCCAGAGTTTCTCAAGCAGCCGCTATCAAACCATTATGTAACCCAGATGCAGATGTAGAAGCTGAAAATGTTCCTGTGGGTGGGGGATTTTTATGAGAGCCTCTGGGTTATCAGCAGCTTGCAATCTTAGCCACCCTCAAAAACCAGCCCTCCATCCCTGCTGTTTTCGAGTAGTTTAGATTCCAAATCCTAACTTGTTTAACATGTGTGGGAATCAAGGGTTGGTTGCAGACCATAACGGGCAATTTTGAGGGATCTTCAACCTCCTTACCTGCAAGGGAAACAATAGCTACCATGAGAATTTACTGAATTATGATGAGGAAAAGGTAAACTTGGAGGAAATCCCTCATGTTCCATCTGTGTCTGACCCTCCTCCTTCATTGTTGAATTCTGTTCCATCAAGTTGTCCATGGCTAAAGGAGGAGTTCAACTATCAATTTACCTCCGATCCAAATCCTAGAGTTGCATGCATGAGTTCTGACAAACTTAACTTTCCAATTACGTCTGGAAAGATGACGTTTGCCTAATTGGATATAGCCAAAGCTTTTGCTGGATGTGGATGGTGCTTTTTGGATATTCGGGTTGCTGTTTTCAGAGGTTGGATTAGGGAAATACTTGGAAGGGTGTGGCAAAAACATCTGCAGTGCTGACAACACTGTTGCTTCTGACATTGGAGAGAGCAGTATTATATCAAAAATATTGTCTATTGATTTGGATACATGGGAAGATTCACTGGCTTCACCTCAAACTTTGGTTGAGATGTTGAACAATGATAAACAGCATTCCCTTAAAGTGCCAAGTGGGCGTAAAGTAGCAGCAGATGGTAAGCAGTCTAGATTTTCATTTGCTAGGCAGGAGGATTTTCCTTAGTCATCAGGCAGATGAATGTTCTATGTCAGCTGGTTTTCAAGAGAACAAGGGTCTATGCATGGACAATTACGAGAACGTCTTTCCATCCTTCAGTCCTGTGGAGTCTGATAATAATTTCTCTATGTTTTCTAAATTTCCTGGTGAGTGATTTTGTTGATTCCGATTAACACATCTTGGTGGAAGCTTTCTCTGTTCATGTATTTTTCATACCTTTTGCTTTTGTTGTTCTGTCCAATGTACTGAAGATTCTTTGCATCTG
>JANIEQ010001222.1:0-12368 GCA_024708375.1 Oxalis stricta | reverse complement strand
GTCCTTATGATTTTTGCTGTTTTTTTCCTGCACAGATCACTGAATACCTAGAGCAAAAATGTTACAAGGATTTGCTGAAATGAGAACTTCGGATCTGTAAAAAGTTGCGATTATGTATATATAAAAAATTACTATCGTCATGTAAGGAACAAATGTAAGTTTGATTCTCATTACTTTTTTTGCTCAAACTAGTTGAACTTGGTTCTTATAATCGTACAATGATGGAATATTTGAATCTCTCTATAAATCATACTTATTCGTGATGGTAAATGAATGAGTTCATCTATTTTATGTATTGATATTATCATATTGTAGATGGTCTGAACAAGTCAATATTTATGTCGTGATGTCTCATTGTAATTACTTGCTCTAAATTGTAGAAATGGTTGTTTTCTTACAAATAACTCAAATCTATAAGTTGTTTGATATAGTATGTAATGTTTGGGATTTAGACATTTCAAACCTTGTTATATGTAATCTACTGAAATGGCTCATTTATACAGTAGTAGGCAAGTGAACAGCTTTTCAGTTTATTCCTTAAATTTTTTCTTCATTGTTGTGATGATTTCCATCTACTATTTCCGGTGATGACATTTCCAGAAAACTTTCATGCAGGCCACTTTTTGCCAGTAGCCTGTTAGCGATTGTGCGTGCACTTTTAGATCAGACGCGACAAGATGAAATGCAGATTCTGGCTTGCAATATACTTGTTGAATTTATAGATTGTCAGGTATGTAAAGCAGTAAATTCACTCATTGAATATGGTAGAAGCTATCACATTATTTACAACCACTCTTTTGCACAAATCGTATATGAGGATTCTTCATGGCCCTAAAAAAGAATTTGATCTAGCCGTTTGGTGTGTCTTGAGAGAAGCATTGTTGATTTAATGTTATTGATTAGTTTCTTTAAATTCTGCCTACTCCTCTTGTTTTAAACCTCCAGTAGTAAGTTGTCTCAAGTAAAAATGATAGGAAAGAAGAAAAAATCCATTTAGTTCATTACTGGTGACATGATACTGACATGCTGAACCAAAAGTAGATGGATAGTTCATACATGTTCAACTTAGAAGGGCTCATTCCTAAGCTTTGTCAACTAGCTCAAGAAATGGGGGATAATGACAGAGCTCTACGCTTACGCTCAGCAGGCATGCAAGTACTGGCTAAAATGGTACGCATCCTCCTTTCAACAACACTGGTTTTGTATTTTTTGGTATGTATCATTGCATGAATATAATTCTCACAGTTCAAACCTTAGTTTTTCCTTTCTCAAAATGCAAAGCCTATACTAAAATGTTTGCAGCGGCTGTGTCATGGGTCCATATTACTTGTTCTTGTTAGTTTTCCTTTCTCAAAATGCAAAGCCTATATTAAAATGTATGCATGGCTGTATCATGGGTCCATATTACTTGTTCTTATTACATCAGTCTAGCCTACCTTTTGAAGGGTGATGCCGATATGACAACACAAGATTCATCTTTGTCATTGTATCCATAAATTCACTTAGCATTTGCCAATGTGTCATCTCATTTGAAAAGTTGGGCTAGGTTACTCAAAAGAAAAGAATTCGATAGAGGCTAAAACAAATCTAAACTAGTTCAATAGTTTTGCTTTCTCCGATTCGATTTTTAAGTCTTTTGTCGTTCAAACGTAACCATACCAGTCGGAATTGGCTCTAGTTTATATGAAATTGTGAATTTATTGTCACACTTATTTATATTTTACTTCGATCTTTACTATTTCCAAATTAATTCATATGCTTTAGATATGCATGCTTTTGACAATGTTTATTCCTTTTTAGCTTTCACTTACACCCACTTTTTTTTTCTTAGGTGTGGTTCATGGGAGCACATTCCCATATTTCTATGGATTTTGACAATGTGAGTTGTCATTCCCAAATATCATACTTACCTATGCATTAGACACGACTGATACTTTTTCTTATATAACCACTCCCTAATCATATTTACTTTTATTTTGGTATTGATTTATTTTGAAACAGATCATATCAGCGACCTTAGAGAACTACATGGATACCCAAATGAACATAGATAAGGCTCAGGAAAACAACTCTCAATCTCAGGACCAATGGGTTCAAGGAGTGACGAAAGAAGGGGAGCATAGCTCTTCTTTTCCAGATATGAGTAAAAAAGTCTCTTCCATTAAAAATCCCATAACTGCCCTTGACTTAGGCCCTGCAATGTAAGGCGTCGCTTTCAAAATGGGTTTTGTATGTGTAAATTCTATTTGAAATTATGGTTAACAAATATGATATACCCAAACTTACTGGTACAGGGATGCATCCAAGTGCCCATCTCACTGGTCTCGGGTTTGCTTACAGAATATGGCGGAGTTGGCAAAAGAATCTTCAACAGTGCGACGTTTTCTTGAACCACTCTTAAGTAATTTTGACGTTGGAAATCAATGGTCCCTGGAAAGAGGGTTTGCATTCTCTATTTTAGTTTATTTGCAGTCTCTTATGGAAGAATCAGGTTTGACCTGGAATTTTGATTGTCATCTCATCTAAAATTCTTTACACTCAGTAGTTCTTTCCATAAATCAAACTTATTGTTTTCTGATTTTTTAACCTTTCCTCCCTAAACACCAGGAGACAACTCCCATCTATTACTATCTGTCTTGGTCAAGCACTTGGATCATAAGAATATTGCCAAACAACCAGCTATACAGATAGAGATTATTAAGGTGACCACACAGCTTGCTCAAAATGCAAAGCAACTGACGTCTGCTGCCCTTATCGGTGCTATTAGTGAGCTAATAAAACACTTAAGAAAGTCCCTGCAAAGTTCAGCTGAAGCATCTGGTAGAAGAGAGAGCATGGATACCGATCTCCAGCCTGTCTTAGAAAAATGCATCTTACAACTCTCAACTAAGGTTTGTGAATGTTTTCCCATAATGTCTTAAATCATTCACAATTAAGCTTGAAATCACAGCACTAGTATTTGTGAATCATTTTCATTAATGGATAGTCTGAAAACTACTTGCAGGTGGACGTAACCCCGAATGGAAAAGAGTTCTCCATGTAATAAAGTCATGTCGGTTTATTTTTACTTCATTTGGCTACCAGTTAAAAAACTGCTTTAATGATCAGGTAGGGGATGTGGGTCCTATCCTTGATATGCTAGCTGTGGTGCTTGAAAATATGCCGACAAATACAGTTATTGCTAGAGGTGCTATATCTGCTGTTCATCGAACAGTGCTGATTACCTCCTCCATCCCAAATATATCATATCACAAGAAGGTAAATAAGTTAAAATTTTGAAACTTAGCTGCATTATGCTTATGCAACATTGCTACTTTTAGGTTCTGATGTTATGACGATTCTCTTTCAGGCTTTCCCTGATGCACTATTTCACCAGTTGCTGCTGGCAATGGTCCATCCAGACCCAGAAACACGAGTTGGAGCCCACAGTGTTTTCTCTGTTGTGCTTATGCCGACTCTACTTTCTCCTATTTCCGACCACAGTAAAAAGATTATTTCTGTCAGTACATCACTGAAGGTAAGATTTTCAGATGAAGTTAGAGACAAGCCAGAATCTGTAAATGGTGAAGTGATGGAGGAAATCACTCCGATATCTAATTCGGGTGTGAATCATTTAACTATTACTCCATCAAGTGGTCAGTCACATAGCTTCAAGAGTGCTTCAATTGATGGAAAACAGGTATGAGACACCAAACACAGTTATTTTAGGGCTCTGTACAGTTACACTTGAATTCAATTTAATCCACAGTCAATCACCTTCCATCTATTTTTCTTCGCAGCAACTTGGTTCCCTTCGATTGAGCGGTCACCAAATTGATCTTTTGCTTTCATCAATATGGATTCAAGCTACATTGCCTGAGAATACTCCTGCAAATTTTGAGGCCATGGCTAACAGTTACAACATTGCCTTGCAGTTTACTCGATCTAAAGTGAGTTTCACGTTTTTGTGTATATTATTTCTTTATCAACTCCATTGTTACCTCCAGTTTTTCATAGTATCATCTTTGGACAAGAAACTAGTGCAAATAGGTGTGTAGATTAGAAGACCAAATCTACGTCATAGTATCTTTGAGCCTTTAGCGGGAAAGGAAGTAAGATCTTTGGATTGTCTTGGAACTTATACATTTCAGTTGCCCAATGGTTAGGATGGGGGATTTTGTGGGATGTTAACTGTGACAGTGCTGAAAGCAGCACCAGACCTAAGTACATTGTGGAAAAGATTCCTTAACTAGAATTTCATCTTTGCATAATAATTGGTTTTTTGGTGTCCCTTTTTTTCATGTATATGGCATTCTTATAGTACTTATAATACTCAATATTTGCTTATCTCCATCTTGTAATATTATGCGCTGCTGATAGGCTTCCAGTCATGTGGCTCTAGTTCGCTGCTTTCAGTTGGCATTTTCCCTTAGGAGCATCTCTCTGGATCAAGAAGGTAACTGTTACTCTATTATTAATGGGAAATCTCGTGTTCTCTATGGGTTGATGGACCATAGCATGTTTACCTTCTGGTACAGAAGAACGAATGATTAATTATTAGAATGAGTTAAACTTCGATCTTGTTAATTTTGAACCAGAAATTATGCATTGCATTTAAATAGTTGGTGCTTTAACAGTAGATATCCTTCTTTCCTAGAAGAGACATTTCAATTGATTAGTTTGACTACACTGAATAAAAATTTCTGATCTGTTCACTTTGAATATTTGAAGGAGGTTTGCAACCATCTCGACGAAGGTCCCTGTTTACAGTGGCTTCATCGATGCTTATCTTTTCAGCCAGGGTGGGCAATCTACCAGGGTTAATTCCCATTTTCAATGCATCTCTGAGAGACAAAACAGTAACTCCTTATTCTTGCTATCCTCCAAATAATGCCCTTAGACCTTAGTTGAAACTTTGTTCTGCTGAAGGATGGATATTGCCCTTGTAGCTTTCTTCGACATCTGTTGATCAATCTATAATGCCTCTGACAGGTTGATCCTCATCTCGAGTTAGTTGATGACGCCACTCTCCAGGCTGTCTGTGTTGATGCTGGTAAGGGGAAAATATCGTATGGATCTGAGGAGGATGATGTTGCTGCATCAAAGTTTCTTTCAGAAATAGAACCAGATGACTATCAGCTAAGAGAATCTGTGATAACCCACGTCATGACTAAATATGGAAAACTACCTGAGGTAATGTTGAAATTCACATCTGCTATCTCATTTCCACTGAGATTATAGCTTATCAGGCACATCTAATTGTCAATAGACTAGTTAGATAGCCACTAAAGTCAAACAACACTCTCAGTAGTGGTAGTTAGCCCATACTTCAGTTAAGATAGTGTTCATGTGCAGTTAGTTCTGTAAGTACAACCTTCTGAAGTGGAGGAAATTTGAGGGAGTCTTTCTTCATTGTCAAGTTTCATGGACAGTATCATGCTATCTGCTATTTTCCCTTCTGTGTTTCTCATTGCATTTTATATGGTTCCGTAGAGACATGTTCCCTGAAAGAATTCTCTCTGCTAATGGTTTTACTTATAATTATATCTTTGTCGATTCTTCTCTGAGCAAGGCTGTGTTCAATTCCTTTTTTTCTCCTCTCTTCAGGATGAGTTATCTGACATAAAGAAGCAACTTTTAGATGGATTTTCTCCGGATGACGCATATCCCTTGGGAGCCCCATTATTTCTGGAGACACCACGGCCATGTTCTCCTCTTCCCCAAATGGATTTTCAGGCTTTTGAAGAGGTAATTGTTGTTTTTCAGTTGCTCAAACCCCCCTGCAAATAGTTTAGTTACACTGTTTTCTCATTGTTTTCCTTCTTTTTTCCCAGATCATGCCTTTAGGCGCTTTAACCGATGATGATGCCTTCACTGAAGCAAATGGAAGCCAGTCAGATAGGAGGAGTACATTATCATCCTCCCTCGATATTCTAAATGTGAACGAGCTTATGGAATCGGTAATAAGAAAATTTATTTTAGAAACAAAATCTACTACAAATCTTATTTTGAACAATTTTCGAACTACTCTGTTTCTTAAAAAACCCGTGTGGATGTATTACCAACAGGTTTTGGAAACAGCCAGACAGGTTGCGAGTTTGCCACCTGCATCTGCACCAATCACCTATGACCAAATGAAGAGCCAATGTGAAGCCCTTATAACTGGTAAACAAGAAAAGATGTTGGCACTTCATAGTTTTAACAAACACCAGGAAGCCATGGCAATCATCGACGAAAGAGAAAAGGAAGATAATAACTTGTCAATTGTGGTAAGTCATCTGTCTCGTACTATCATCATTTCCATTTAGGTGATCCCAAGTTCTTTAACCATCAGGCAATCTTAATTAAATGTTTGACTTAGCAAATTAGTAAATTGATTCTTGTTGGACTGCATGAATGTATATTATATATTATAACTGCCAACTTATGTTTTCAGAAAATGGAGTATTCAGATTGGAATCAGAATAAAGACCAAGTGGTCATTCCACGAGATCGGCTAGGCCTCTGTTCTCAAGAATATAATCAAAATTCTTTCAGACTTCCGCCATCAAGCCCCTACGATAAGTTCTTGAAAGCAGCGGCTCAATGCTAAACTGAAGATACATTTGTATTGTAATTACCCTATATTTCTCTGTATTTGCTCTTTCATTCACGACAATGGTTCATTTGCTTCAGACGAAAAATAGTGGTAAATGAAGGAATCATTTTCTTTTTTTAAGATCTCACAATAGATGATTCATTCATAGAATTTGTTGTAATCCAATTTGAATTTAAGAGTTGTAAAGAAAGAAGTTTCATTGTTATCATAACTTACCTGTATAATTAACTACTTTTTTTTCTTCATTGGATTGTAGGACATAAATACATTGTTCAATTGTTTATTGAATGAACAAAATACTTATGCTTGGTTCCGTAATGAGAATCCCAGATATAAGCTTGCCAATGTTTTGACTAGCTAAACACTGTGACTCGTACTTTCTCTACTTATTTTATGTTGAATGAGTTGCTTCTTGTCATGTGGAACTTGTCCGGTTGGACGTTATGAATGAATGACGGTTTGAAGTAATTTTTAAAAAAACATAGAGGGATAAAACTTACATTAGACTAAAAGATAGGGTCTTTTGAAATTTATCCAAAAATGCCTAATATACAACCATATTCATTACTATTTTTCCCCACTTTTCCCATTTTTCTTTTCACCCCATCTCATCTAATTTCCATATATTTTTATACAGTTCTCCTTTCATGTTTTTCTCTGCCTCGCCTGTCTTCTCTAACTAAAGCTTAGTAAGTGAACAATGGAGTCAAGCTCGACGTTTCAGTTATTCTCGTCATCAAACACAAATGCTGGTTTGAGCTTTCTTGATAACTCAGCTGAATCGCCTCTCCCTCCTCCTCCTCCTTGCATAGAAGTACTTTCGTCAGAGGTATATATCTATCTATCACAGTTTATCCCCATTTATTAAAAAAAAGTCGTCAATTTTGACTCGATGTTACGGAATTTCATGTAAAAATGTATTTTTAATGATGGGTTTTGTTATTTGAAGTAGTGTTCATCATCTGTGAAGTCCATTATTGAGCCAGTGAACTTGGGGGACCTCACTTTACTCAAGGTGACTGTGTTCTAAATATTGAGTACCAACTGTTTGTAAATTGTGTTTCTTTCCCACTCTGTGAGATGGCAAACGTGCAATTTTCCTTTTTTATGTGTTCTTTTTTTTTTTTTTTCAATTTAATTGGAACTTTGGCGTGGTGTTATTTATTGTAGGGCCGTGTGAGTACGAAAGATGTGTTCAAGTTGCCTAACTCTGATTTGGTACCTGGTGTTTATGAAGGTAAGAGATGCCTGATGTTCTTTATTGTTTCTAATGCTTCGATTCTTGTTTGGGGAGTTATCTTCCTGTCGTTGATTTTATGTCGCACTATCTGTCTGTAATGTTTGTAACTTTATTTATAGGGGGCTCAAGCTTTGGGAGGGATCACTGGATCTGGTTAAAGCTCTTCAGTCAGAGATTCAGAATGACAAAGTGACAATATCCGGAAAGCGAGTTTTAGAGGTAGGCTCCTAAATTTCAGTTGTTTCTTAAGTGGCCAATCAATGGTACCTAGATGTGTTTCTTACTTTCTTGGTTTTCAAAGATCTCATTCATTAATGTGCAAACAATGTTCATGTTATCTTATATTGGTTAGCATTCTTGTGCAGTAAGCATATTCCTTTCTTAATATTATATTTTAAACCATCGAGGCTATCAACTTTCTGTAGCCATCCTTTATTTTTGTTAATTATTAATGGAAGTGATTTGATTTGTTTTTCTCCTTTGGTCGCCGCTTTTGATAAAAGTTCTAGTTTTTATAAATCTGGTGAAGTCACAAGTTAATTTATACCAACCCAGTTGTAGGTTACTATTTTTCTCGATTTGGATTTGATTTGCATTCTAATAGAATAGGTTTTATGTTCTCTGGAATTGTATCTTTATTGTTGCTGACTGAATTCCTGATATTTGTTTCCAGCTTGGATGTGGCCATGGACTGCCGGGAATATATTCATGTCTCGAAGTAAGTTTGCTGACATTCGTCCTTGGAAATCCATGTTCATAATTAAATGCTCGAAGGCTGTAGTTTTAATTTAAGCTCCATTTTTGTTGCATCAGGGTGCATCTGCTGTAGATTTCCAGGACTTCAACGCTGAAGTTCTTCGATGTCTCACTATTCCCAACGTAAATGCCAATCTTGAAAAGTGTTCTCAAGTCGGCACCAACAAGTAAAGTACGCTTCTTTGCTGGTGATTGGAGCCAAATGCATCAACTTCTTCTTCATGTATCTGGAAAAGAATCTGAGCATCTAGCTCTGAGCAGAGCCTCATTACTGGTTATGATGTTATTCTCATGGCTGAGACAATTTACTCAAACTCTGCTAACAAAAGTCTTTATGGGCTTATAAAGAAGGTAAAATTTGTTTAGATTAGTGCTATGAACTCGAAGATGGCATAAAATAAATTTGAACTTGGTCATATCATGGTACCTTAACTTCTCAACGTGCTGTTATTTTTGGAAACATGATTTGGGGTGAGCTTTTGGTTACTCGATTCTCTATCTATCTATATATTAGGTTAAACTTATATAATAGAGAGCCAGTTTTTCTCCATTATTCATTTAACATTGAACTTCTTGCAGTGCCTGAATCGTCCTGATGGAGTTGTGTACATGGCAGCGAAAAAGTACTACTTTGGAGTAGGTGGGGGGAACACGTCAATTCCTTTCTATGATCGAAAAGGATGGTGAGCAAATTCCTTCTAGCACAAGTTAAATAAATTACCATATACAATGTTACTCCCTCTGTTTCATCCTTCAAGTAGATCAATTAGATGACCAAAATTTGTCTTGTAGGAATCATGAAGGCAAGTTTGATTGCAGAGGTCGCCGATGGTTCTTCCAATGTCCGTGAAGTTTGGAGGCTTTCAGTGAAGGAGATATGAACTTTTCTATTTGTGTCTCTTTTATTTAATTATATATTTTAAGATCTCTACCAAATCAATAAATTCTACTATTGAGCCATATACAAAGTGTTCAAACTTTTGCTTCTCGAAGTGGTTTGAACTTCTGACTGTAAATTAAGTTCTACACATTTTCTTTCTCATGAGGTTGTGGGATTTCATTACAAAGGCTAAAGAGAATTTAAGGGGAATGTAGCAGGAACTAGAGTTCTATAAATACTAATGCAGATTGAAAACTTTGAGTGGAAAACATGAAAGAATGAAAGAAAGCTAATTCGCAACATTCTCTGTTAGAATACTCGTCGTGTTTTCTTCGTTAGGACGATTACTGATGGTTGATTCCGACGAAGAATGAACGTAGTAATAGTAAAATAAAATAACAGTTACAGTAAACATTCCGAACCCAGTTGCTAACTTCCCTTCAAAATTCTTATCAACAGGAATAAAGCATCTTCCTCCCAAGGTAGCAACTCCATTGCCAATAATCATAGATGATATCACTATTCCACGTGGAACGTCCCTAACTCTAATTTGATCCTCCTCATCTTCTCTCTCAATCCAAATTCCATAGACCATGTACAAGGAAAATATCAAAATCCCAAACATGATCAAAAGATAACCTCTTTGACAGCTCCACCGATACTCTCGCCTCCCGACAGCAACGTTCCGGCCAGGACATTGAAGAAGTTCCAATAATGGCTCGAGAATTAATCGCTGACTTTTAGAAAGTCAGAGATGATGAGAAAGCAACAAGTCATTGATATAAAGGATATTAGCATTGCTATTGTGTTTGAGAAGAAGTTTTCGCATAGAATTATAACCGTGTTTGAGTAGATAACCATTGATAGAAGCAGAGAGAGCTCTGTTTTGTAAGCACTTGGCCATTTTTTGTCATCTTTCTTTTCAGTTTAGGTTTTCAATTTCAAATCTGGTATAGGGTTGAAGAAAATAAATAGGAAAAAAGATAGATCCTTTTTATGATCAAAACAAATCAAATCACTTTGACAAGCGAAGCCTAGTCAATGGTCAATTCATATTTTGAGTCAACGGATCGGATTTTTAAATTACATACTACCGGCTCTAATTAATTTTCTACTTATATCGTAGTTAGTGCCGACAATTAATTACTACTGAAAGAGAGTGACAATTAATTAGGGTAATTAGCTACGGGAGAGATTATATATACTTATGGGCCCACCAGAACCCAATCCCACTAGGACTAGGTTGTGAGATAGTATTTCATAAGATCACTATTATGCGTTTATTTTTAGGATCCTGTTAGCTGCTGCAGCTCTCTTACAGACGATCGATTTTGAAAGCCAAATAAGAATGGAAAATTTGACGGAAGATGTTATTCTCAACATATTCGAGAAACTAATCAGTCGAAAGATCTCGACATTTGCATGTGTGTCAATAGAGAATGGCGATCTCTCATCAACAACTACAAGATGAATTACCGCAAAAAAGCTAAGTACTCTGATTTTCTTTACGGAAAAGTGATGAGTTGCAATTGTATGTCGACAATGACAACTTGGATCCCTACAAGAAATTCACTTTTCCATTCAAGCCATCACCGAAATCCTTTTAACCAAATCCCAATTGCTATTTGCAATGGTGTATTATGCTTTGTGGATAAATATATTGAGAATATTATCTTGTGGAATCCTATCATACAGAAAATGTTGACCCTCCCGAAACCAACTTCCATTGATGTCTACTCGCCTTTTGTCCGAGTCTCGGGTTTGTCTTTGATTGGTCGAGCAAAGATTACAAGATTCTTAAGAATCAGTGCATTATTGACTCAAAAATTGGTTTGTAGAATGCACTGGATTATCACATGTTTAATATGTAAAGTTGAAAAAATTACAATCATGTATATGCCGTCCCACATGTTAAATATTTAAATTGATTATTGTTTTATGTTGTAGGCCGTTTGATAGATATAGCTAGGGATCAAAGTCAATTCTTGTTGGCCGTGTTCTAGTATAAATAGATGCGTTATGCATCATTTGCAAGACACGGAAAAACATTAGCATACACATAGCAATACATATATGTTTTGTTGAGAGAGAGTTTAAAACACTTAGTAAGTTCGTCAAGTCTCGAAGATTGTAGTGCGACATCATCGAGTAGTAGCCGTTGTATCTTGGGAGGTGTTTGCTACGAGCCGTTCAAGAACCGTAGACGGAGCAAAATAAACCTTAAGGACAACGATTCGAAATCGGGCCTCGGTTTGCATATTTCATCTCTTTTTATCTTATTTTATTTTATACTTATACTATATAATTTATATTAAAACATTTATATTTATTAGACAAGACAATATAATAAATATTTTAGCCATATCACCAACAATCTTAAGGTTTATGTCCATTATTATCGTTAATAATTAATTAATAATTATATCAAGTGGCTAAAATTATAAAATATTATTATCGCACTTATCTTGTCTATTTTAAGGTTTTGATTATACTAATATTGTTTGTTTTTAAGTGCGGCTTAAAATCATTTAAAACTTGAAAAGGAAATCATGGATTCCGAAAATCATGTTGCAAATTCTAACAACACCTGAAGTTGGAAATGAATTTGGAAATGTCAATCGAATCTGTCCCCTTTGGATGGTCCAAGTGGGAATAGTGTGCCCTGTGAATCCCTTTGGGAATGAGCTCATGATAGCTTCGAATTCTTCTAAGCTATGTGCCTTTTGGTGGTCATGCTCGAGCGACCCCGAGAAGTTCGTCTGAAAGAACTTTAAAAGGTGGCAAGCAAAAGATGCTATTTTATCTGACCACATTGAATTTGGTGCGGTATCTAACGGAAGATGCACCTAAGTCGGAGAGAATCCCGACACTCGTACCATCACGGCTTCGAAGCTTGGAGCAATGGTGACTTCTTG
>JANIEQ010001220.1:0-13732 GCA_024708375.1 Oxalis stricta | reverse complement strand
ATTTCAAGTGAATGAGGCTCCCAATTGCCTCTGGCAATGTTATTGACCCTTCAATTCTAGTGAGTTTTATAACTCTTAGCAATTTGTATTTTTTGACCATGTCTCCCAATTGATCATTTGAAGGTACGAAACGATTCGGAGGCAAGAGTAAGAAACGAGCGGAGGTGAGTCATGTTTTGCTTGTTCCCGGAGGCTAGCAGCTTGCCAAAAACTTGAGCAAGTATTATCATTGAGTCACTGAAAGCCTGCGGATCGGTCGAGTGCTGTCATCTTGAAAGTTATCAATATTCTCTAAAAAGGATTCTCGTTTAGAGATTGATATAGACAAGTCTCGCATGAGATCATGAAGTCTGCAACTTTTGACCCTTCCAGTCCACGAGAGATTTCCCACTTGAACCATACACCTATCTATCAACTGTCGCAAGTATCCTTCGGCCACCTCTTCCAACGTTTCCTCCTGTTCAATCGGTATGAACCCTTCTCCTATCCACAATTGGATCAATTCTCTCGCAGGAATGTCAAAATCTTCAGGGTAGTGGCTCAGATATTGAAAGCATGGTTTCAGATGGTATGGCAACTCATGGTAACTCAATTCTAGGATCTTGTGTACTGACGACTCTGTTCTTAAATATGACTCTAATCTTTTGCTTACCTTTGTCCACTCATCCAATGAGTGCTTTGTTGCTAAAAGTCGTCCAATCACAACTAATGCTAAAGGTAAACCTCCACACTTTCTCATTATTGCCTTTCCAACCTCAACTCTGCCTGCAAAACGAAACATAGGCCTCCCTCAATTAGTAATTCATATGTAAATCTTCCTCAAGATGATGTGTTATATTAAAAAATGATGTTGGTGTAAGTACTCTATGAAAAATATGATCGATCCTCTAATTCCGTTTCGTTTAGAGCTCAATTGTTTTATTACAGTTGATCTTGGCTTCTCTAAGTAACGCAACTACGTATTTTACAATGTATCGAAATTCACTTTCAAATGAAAAATATACGGTTTTGGATTTATAGTCTGAATTGATTAATTTTTTTATCCAATTCATAATCATTTCAAAAAATGTTTATTACTATTCAATACAATGTGATTAAAAAGTTAATTTTGCCCAATCAACTTTGTTACATTCTCCACAATCCAACAGTAATTAACTAGTAACATATCATAATCAAATATCTTCTCAAAATTCCAACATCTATCCAAGTAACCAAATTCCTTAGAAAAATATAAAAAACTATTTGTGCGAAACATATTAATAATAAATAAACATGTGCGAAATGAGTACCTGTGTCATCTTGATCGAGGTTTGATTTCTTCTTGAAAAGCTCCCAACTCTCGTCTTCATTTAAACACTTGATGTCATGGATAAAACCTCTTGGATCAACATAAGAAGCCAATTCTTTATTGCGTGTAGTGACCAGTATTTTGCTGCCTCCATTTTCAATTAGAGGGAATGCTGGTCTTAGAAGGTCCCATGCTTCATTCGTCCAAATATCATCGAGTACCACCAAGCATCTCTTCTCCTTTTGCACTTCATAAAGCTTCTCTACCACTTCTTGATCTGTCAACTCATTACTCTGATCGAGTTGTAGAAAGTTGGAATAGAAGTTTTTCCAGGACTTCTCCGGCACTGAATTGTTGTGATATAAAGACCCAAGCGAAAGCATTGAAATGGTCTCTCACCTCTTTAAGATGATACACTTTCTTTGCCAGCGTTGTTTTGCCGATACCACCCATTCCGCAAATCGAGACAACTCGACTCTCTTTCCTTTTGCATCCACCAGCTCAGCAGCCAACTGCTTTTGCATCTTCTTTTAAGCCGACGACATCTTCTTCACCGTGAGCATAAGTTTTTCTCCACTGTTGATCAGTCCTGGTAGTACTAGAGCTTGAGCTTTCTGCTCCAGTTATCCGGTCTATCCCCTGCCTCCGTAAGTTGTCAGCATGCTTAGAGATCTTGCCTCTGGATAGCTTTAATCTCCGAACCAACACCGTGAAGTTGTTTCCACTCTTTCCAGATGCAAGCATACCTCTTGACAACTTTCCTGAAGCCAATATTGACTTTCTTGGAGTCTGACTTTGTTTTTGAAGCAGTACGAAAGATTCGATGACATCTTCAGCATCATAAGCAAGCTCTCTAATCTCAGAAAGCACAACACGAACAACTTCAGAGTCATGTTGCTTTTTATCTGCATCATGCAAGTAACTTTGCAAAAGTATTAGATCGTGTTGCGTCTCCTCAACTTGGTCCTTGACACCATATAGAAATTTTGCTTCGTCAGCAAGCAAGTTGCCAAGTGTAGAAATGACAGATGAGACAACAGACTCGGCCATTCTTGTGAAATGTGAATTTTTTTCTTTCTACAAGGAAAATCTATACTAGAGAATTGGGTGTTTTGTTGGCAATGGCATCATGTGGGTGGTTTTATAATACTTTCTTATGTCCCTCTCGCGTAAGAAAGAAGGAAGGTATTCATATACTTAGGAAAAAGAAAAAGAAAAGAATAAAGATAGGAATAAAAGAAAATAATTGCACTATAGGGAAAGCTGATTGATCTATTCATTCGTTTTAGCAGACACTCATGGCTAAGCATGCCTCCATCTATCTGAAGCAATGGCCTTATGGTACCCCGGTCATTTAGCTTTATTTATAATGGATTATGATCCTTTCTTCTTTCCAGCTATATAGCTATATTCAGATTCCAGGATGGGTGTGGGGACGTAAACCCCCCATACCTTCCACGTTTTGTACGTTGATGAATGTCCTGTCTTGTCTTTGGTACAAATAATTCCACAGGGTTGATACTTTTGGAACCCACAGACAGTTGTTCTGTTGGATGTGATAGCTGCCGACAACCAAAAAGTGGAGGAAAAAATGATTTAATCCGTCAAAAATAATAAAATATATATATAAACTCTAAAATCTAAATTGACCTCTGGACATGATGACCAATTGTTGAATTTTGAAGGGTGCTAGTGTACCTGAACCAGTCTTCAAGGACCAATTGTTGAATTCTGAAAGAACTGAAAGTATGGCTGAATCGTAGAATGAAAAGTATCGACACTAACGACTGTCACGTGTACATCTTCACCACCGGCATCAAGTACTCCTCCCCTCCGACCACCGGATCTTTGCACCCAACCTCCTTTAAAGATCTCATCTGAACCATGGATAAGAAACCCAAAATGAAACTGCGAATGTTATATCGGAACCGGACCGTGGTCATGTCTCATTTGGACTACCAAAAGAAATCAAACACATTTATTGTTTTGGATGTTTAGCTGGTAAGTTTGAGCTTCTTTCGACCTGAATTTTCAACTAAGGATTAATGGCATGGTACTAGATTAACAACTAGTCAGAGATTACAATGAGAAGAAAAATACTTGACAATAAAGAAAAAACATGAAATTTATATACAAAACATAACATCATTTCATATTTACAATAATAAGATATTAATAGAAAACACACTAATCTTCTAAGCCTATTAATTCCAAAACTACATTGATTACTTAAAATTGACAACATCATCATCAACAGAAAGAAAGACTCAAATTTACAAAAGTGCCAGACCAAAAATCCATCTCCTCCCCAAATTGGCCGTTTTTCAACCATATAAGTCATTCCATTTCCAAAAATCACTAGCATTTCCTGATGTTGCACTTAGGGTGTGTTCGTCGGATCAAGCTCCAGCATGCAAAACGAACACGACCTTAAGTTTTCCAAGACTGCAACCAAAAAAAACAGAACGACTACAAACAAAGGAGGATCATGAATGAACACTTTCTTGCTGGCAATAAACTTCATTCTCATTTTTGCGCCTCTAAAAAAAGGAAAGATTTTTAGTTCCTCTCGATCTGTCTACGAACTAACTCATCTAAAGCTTCTCTCATCCACCATTGCTTACACACTTCTCGTGCTTCACTGACTGATGCCTGATACAAATTTAAGCAAAAGGAAACAAATTTATATATATAAATACATGAAAAGATGCAAGTTATAAAATTTATACGTACCCATTTTCGATTTCTATTATTCTTCTCTGGCCAAAGATCGAATTGTTTGTTCACTAGTAAAGAAAACATGTAGCCTTCATGAACAACAGGTCGGCTTTTACTCTTATATCTCCATTTACCTAATCTATCCTGTAATCCATTCCCAAATTAAACAAAGTTAGAATCAGAAACTTAATTTTGACATTTCCATAAACTTAAAATGATTTTGCCTGACCTCAACGTTTCCGGTCACACCAGCTTCTTCCAATGTCTCACGTCTTGCTGCCTCTTCCATGGATTCATTGATTTCCCAACCTCCCTATAGTTCCAATACAAATATTAGAAACCGAAACAGAAATATAATACAGTGAGGGCTACCTAAGCGCTATTCTACCTTAGGGAACAACATCCCATTGCCGTTCTGGGAACTAATAAGAAGAACTTCCATTTCTTCTTCAATGAGGTTTCCATTAACAGAAGACAATTGACTAGCATTTCGATATCTATAAGGGATCCAGCTGAATAAATTGGAAACACAAATAGACAAAGTCAGATTATGAATGCTTGATTGAATCATAGCAAGACAACTTGCACATTATAAAGGCAATATCAAAAAAAGTCAACACAAATGTTTAATTTAAAAAAAAAAAGAAGTCCAATTGGGGTGTCAAAATCATCTCACAAATTGACAAGGAGGGCATTGTTCATCCAATTTGCAAACACCCAATTACAAAAAATGCCCAAATGTTCAACATCAATACCCCCCATTGTAAAATTCAGAGCTTTAAATTACAACCCATCGATCAAATTTTGAAAAAAAATCAAACTTTTATAGATTTCAGAGAAACCCTTTTCAAAAAAATGGTAAAACTTCCTTCAGAATCAAATCAAATTGAAAAAAAAAAAAAAAATTAGAGAGAAAATGATGGATACCCAACAACTTGGCGACACCCTTTATCATAACGTTGTAAATGTCTGCCAGTACGAGCTACCAAAGCCATCATGTTTTTAAAGTGGTTGATGAATCTTTGATTGTTGGTGTATATATTGCTCTTGACCGAGATAAAAGCTGTTTCTTTTTGTGGGTGTTTGATATTGGAGATTACATTTTAAATGTTTTTGTTGTCTGTAACTTTGAGCTAATTTTTTACTTTGCTGAAAATTTCTGTCATTTTGATGCTGGGAATTACTAACAAGCTATTTGGTTTGAACTTCGAAGGATGGAGATATGTCTCACAAGTTAGCGAGCATAAAAGGAAGAAGCTTAATTGGGAAACGAAATGCGGAACGCTAAGTGATTTTCTTTATTGTAACAGCGTGTAGCCTTGTTTAATTTCTTAGCGTGTTGTAGCCTTGTTTAATTAGTGCTCCCGAGTTGTAGACTTGTTTAATCGATACCGAGTTGTAGCCTTGTTCAATTAGTTTTCCCGAGTTGTAAACTTGTTTAACATTTTACCGAGTTGTAGCTTTGTTCAATTTCTTAGCGTGTTGTAAAATTGTTCAATAAGTTCTCCCGAGCTGTAACCTTGTTCAATTTCTTAGCGTGTTGTAGCCTTGCTTATTTAGTTCTTCCGAGTTGTAGCCTTGTTTAATCATTACTGAAGTGTAGCTTTGTTCAATTTCTTAGCATGTTGTAGCCTTGTTCAATTAGTTCTCCCGAGTTATAGTCTTGTTTAAAATTTTACTGAGTTGTAAACTTGTTTAATTTCTTACCGTGTTGTAGCCTGGTTTATTAGTGCTCCCGAGTTGTAGGCTTGTTTAGTCATTACGGAGTTGTAGCCTTGTTTAATCAATACCGAGTTGTAGCCTTGTTCAATTTCTTAGCGTGTTGTAGCCTTGTTTATTTAGTGCTTCCGATTTTTAGGCTTGTATAAAATATTTACCGAGTTGTAGCCTTTATTTAATTAGAGCTCCCTAGTTATAGGCTTGTTTAATATTTTAGTGAGTTGTAGCCTTGTTTAATAGTTACCAAATTGTAAACTTGTTCAATTTATTAGCGTTTAGTGCTCGCTAAGTTATAGCCTTATTTAATAGCTACCTAGTTGTAGCCTTGTTTAATAGCTTAGCGAGTTGTAGCATCGTTTGATAGCTACCGAGTTGTAGACTTGTTTAGTAGATTAGCGAGTTGTTGCCTTGTCTACGGGATACCGAATTGTTCATTGTGATCTCAAACCAACCAAATCCTAGTGAGGACACTGACGGGGATGTAACAATCACAAGAATTAAACCCAGAGATCATTGTAGTATAAATGAAAAACATTCAGGAGTCGAGATTTAAATGTCGATAGTTTCTCTTAGGTGAAATAGACAAACATATTACGGTGAAGGAAAAATGGCTTCAAAGACTTGCTCTACTCTGATGAAGTCTGCTTTCACTTTGAATCAGAAAATTACAAGCACCTTCATCATCCTCGTTTCTGCTTCAACGAAATTTCTCGACCACATCATCATTTAAAGAGAAGGAAAGAGAAGACGAATACGTCATACCCACTTCGGGAATCACTCGACGTATCTCCGAAATAATCCAGGAGCTCAACAAGAAAGTCCCTGACAAATTCGTCGCAACTCGAGTCGTAGATGGCTACACCACAAAATACATCCCTTGGTATATATTTTTTTCAACTTGGGTTTATATATGTGAAAATTGCGTATGTGCTACATATGTATCTAAAATTTGTGTGTTTGCTAATTGTTTTTTCAATTGATTGCAGGCGTATAGTGAACAGGATAATGAACCTACATGCTCCAGGTTTGAATAACATCTCATCATTTAGTCTATTGTACATTTTTCGATTTTCTAACTAGATGGAAATCTAATGCTGTATATTGTTTTCCTTTGGCAAATGTAGAATGGTCTGGTGAAGTTCAAAATATGACATACTCTGCTGATGGAAAGTGCGTGTCTGTCGTTTATCGAGACAATATATGGGACTGATGGTACTGAGGTACGTTCCCCATCTCCCTGTTGTGATCCTTTTATAATGTTACTTTAATTCTATGACATGTGTTAATTATATGCAAGTTCTATATATTCAACGTTTTTTATACCGTAGTCTGAAGATGTTCTCCAACTTCTTAATTATTTCCGTGGCTGTGCAAGATATGTCGGGAGTCAACAGGAACTGCAAATGTGGATGAGCAAGGGTATTATGGAGATGCTGTGCAGAAGGCAGAAGCAATGGCATTTCGCCGAGCTTGTGCATGCTTTGGACTTGGCTTACATCTTTACCACTAGGATCGAGTCTTTTGTAATACTATACATACTTAATTGGACAAAAGAGCCTCCTATCTATCTATCTATCTATCTATCTATCTATCATTGCATTTCAAATTTCATTCTTCACCCACTAAAAAGATTAACAGACAAATGACTAGAAACAAGCAAGTTGGTGAAGTATTCAATTCTATGATGTTGAAAGATACTCCTAACAAATCAATTCTAAGGGCTTTCCCTAACTCAGGATTGCTACAAAATTATCAAAGGGCAAAGGGCAAATGGGGCAAACCCCAGTGAGCTAAGGCTCCCCGCTTTGGGGGTATGGAGGAGGGATGTCGAGTACACAACCTTCCCCTTGCATTTGTAAAGAGACTGCTTTCGTGACTCGAACCCGTGTGCCTCCGGCCACAAAGTAGAACCTTAACCGGTTGCCGCAAAATATCAAATTAACAAATTAATGTTTGCGATATAATGGTCTTGTCTGGGATCCTTTTTGTCATGTCAGCAAACATCTAGTGTAACGACACTCGTTATTGACATGTGAGCACAGAGTAACGGCATGTACCCAAATATTAAACGGCGCATAGTTTAAGTGGCCAAATTTGACGATGCTAAGTTAGGGACCTGTTAGGCTATAGTTTGAGGGTCCAGATGTAATTATCGTTTCTTATCATTCTGCCAAAAAAATGATCAATCATGATTCATGCTGGTAATCTCAAAATTAGAACTAGGCATATCCAACCAAAATAGCTACAACCTGCGTCTCTAATAAATTGTCGTTTTTCCTCAAAAGACGACAATTTCAGTTCGTTCTTTCCACTCTGTCTTGTCACAAACCACAAATCTCATCTGTTCATTACAAAAGTTAGAATCTGAGTTTCCTACATTGGTGGCTTTGTGCTTCCCTAATTTCCTATCCTTCAAAACAGCATATCCTCATTTTCTTCCTCTCTTGCTACCACCTTGTCGAAGCTCTGCCATGAGTAGATGAGCTACTGACTTGTATCCTTTCTCGCGGGCTGTATTGACAAAAAAAATACATAAAAATGGGAGCTTTTTAGAAGCAAAGGAGCTTTTGTGATGGGTTTAGATTAGCAAGTACGAACCGAGTAAGTTCATTTTGTTCATTTGGGTTGGGGAGGATACCTTTATTTATTACGTATCCAGTTGGAGCCATGTTCCGCATCTTCATGCAATATGAGCTATCAGAAGAAACCAAAAATGAAATTTTCAGGCATAACACCACAAATGGAGTAATTTTCAGCCATAAATATTACTCCTTTTTCAACACCCGAACAAAAGGAGTAATTTTTTTTTTACATTTACCTGTTACAGATCCAGTGAGGTCTAACTCCTTTTTCTTCAATGCAATGAGGACACATCCACTCTGTGTTCTGTCTAACTTCCTCCATTTCTAACAAGACAACCGGTAAAACCATATCTCAGAATTTACAGTGTTATGAAATTATTACAATCCAAATATGATTTCATTCTCAAGGAGATTTCCTATGAAGTTGGAATTATTACCTTCTCCATATCTAACCTTGAGACATGCTCGGCAAAACACGCCAGTGCTTGAATGGCAAACCGAACAATCAGTCTTCCCTGTTTATCAAAGAAGAATTCAAGAAAGGTTTATAAAAGTACAAATTTAAGCTGCTCCAAGAGAAGATGGTAATTTTGTGGTAAAAGTAAAACACTAACCTAAGCATGGCTGGTCCATATCAAGATCGCCACATCGACTTACAGTCCTCTTCACCGCACATTTTCTTTTGCCTGCATGTATGATGTTATTTATGCGTTTACCGGAGTATTTTTTTTTTTTACCATGAAGACTATTGTCACTAACCAAATACACAATTTTGACCCGAAAAATACATTTAATATCAATAAAAGGAGCAAACTTTGCAATTTAGAAGAAAATATCTAGGCATAAAAAAATGAGAAATCATTTGGTTCACAAACATGCCTTTTGCCAGTTGATATCAATATAAAACGTAAAGGGGGCAAACTTTTGTGATTTGGAAGAACATGAAAGCAAACTCCTTCAAGATGACCCTAACCTATACGGTTTAGAGGTTAATTACACAAACTCTACATGCTATCAGCAGGATACAAAATCCTATAGGTAAAAGAAAAACCCTGATTGCCATTTGGTTCATAATCATGCCATTTGCCAGTTGATATCAATATAAAAGTAAAGGGGCAAACTTTCGTGATTTTGAAGACTATAGTCTCACGCTAAAAGCAAAATCCTTCAAGATTACCCTAACACGATATCAGCAGAATACAAATCCTAAATATAAAAATAACTGATTGCAGAAAGAATGAGTTGAATAGAATTCAATCACCTGCAAAAATGGCAGCAAATCCAAAAACAGGATTGTAAACACTTCCCCTTCCTTTGCTATGGCATCGTCGAGCCAAATCCTCTGGAGAAGGTTCATAAGAGAAATCCACCTTCACCAATGGCATATTTGCAGGCCTCTTCTTCTCCTCCTCCTCCTCCTTCTTCACCATCTTCCTCCGCCGCCGCCACCTCTTTCTTAACAACTGAATTCACATTACACAACCAAGCAACAAGTTTTCAACAACATCAAAGTCTACAAAAAAGAGCTTAAATCTACAACATACACTAAAACCTTATACCTGATTTCGACAATGTGAGTGGTTTTACTACTAGGGTTTCCTTTAAACTTCCTAGAACGATACCGATTTGTCAAGTCATACGAGGTGGCTTCAGTTTTCTTCAATCGATCAGAGCGGCGCAAAGGGCCTTCCCAGTAAACACGTTTCAACGGTTTCTTCGCAGGTTTTGTCAGTAAAGCAGCAGCACGAATGTCCGACACAGTCTTGTGTAATCCAAAAGCCTCCAATTTAGCCTGAAATCCATTTTTAAACAAAACCCAGAACAAAAACATCAACCCACTAACCATTAATCAATGAATGTGCGAAAAAGAAACGACCTTGATAGAGAAAGATAGAGGAAAAAATGACCTTGTTAGCTGAGATTCGAGCGTTCCTGAGAGTTTCATAGTCAAATCTTGAAGAAGGTTTTCCCATCGTTGTATTTCTGCTCCAAATTGAAATCAGATAGCCTTAGAGAGACGAAATGAGGAATTTTTATTTTTTTGGGACTGAAAAATGAGCTTTTTGCCTTGAAAAATTTGGAGCCGACTGTTTTCCAGTGCACTGGGAGTGTTTTTTTGTCCAATGTTGTAACGGTCATGTTCTCAGAGTTAAATTCAACAATCTTTTTTTATTTTTTACCTTTCTGTCACTGTTAAAATTCAAAAATCTAGAAATTTGGAACCGAATCGGGTCAAAACGCAGAGACTGAGCGAACCGACGAGATCCTACGGTTCCATTTTCGGAACTAAATCGAAATCGAAATTTTACGCCCTATTTTTTAAGAAAATTATATGGAGCCAAAGGAATAAGAAAATTATATGTCGGATATACTTGTAAAAAATCGTCGAACCTTTTTCAAAGGCAATTCCAAGTTGAAAAACGCAACTGGATATTAAGATCCTCTGTAGTAATTTGTTCTCCTTGCAATTTGAAATGTTAAGACCATTAAACCACATAGTAGAATATATTCATCACTATCGTTAGGAAGGAGACCAAAAACAGAAAGAACCCACAACAAATGAGAGGTCCAACCTTCCAAAAGAATATCTTCCTCTATTAAATTGAATAGTTGAATTCAATATTGTTCACTCATGGGTAAGAATTGCATCCCGATCCTCAAAGTTTGTGAAGGTTAGCAATATAGCAGTGGCACTAATCATTCGAAGAGTAACCAGTGACAGGAGCTTCATCTATCAGTCTGCCAATAAGAGATTCAGCACTCTCTGGATATCTTATATGGCCGACAAGACTTTGCGAAGCCACACTTTTTCTGAATCATTTGACTGAAATGAGAACAACGGCGATTGTTCTGGAGTCGCTTTGCTGGTTCCCGAAGCCAGACGTCCTTCTACAGGAGAGTTGGACACGTGGCTCCTTCTCAGCTGTCTCTGGTCTTTGTCATGAGCTGTAACAGTATAGGATTTCTCTTCCCTGCAGAACGAGACCTTTTAGGACTTCTTCCATGCATCTGCTTACCATGATTTTGAAGAACGACTGGGACCGTTACTCAACTACAGCATTTCCGATTGCATCCTCCAAGGCCGAGCCATCTCGATTACTGATTCGCACATCATATATAAGAACGCAAGAAGTCCATTGTGAGGCTTACAACTTGATTTTAGTTCATTGTGAGCATTGAGAGTTCAAACTGTGTAATGTTGGTTGAGTTTCGGTAACTCGAGTTCAAATATCTGATTATTGTTCATGCATTTATCCCGTGTCTGGAGCTTGTTGGAGTCTATGGAAGAGGATTATACATGTTCTCGGAGGTCTCACATGACTAAGCAGGTGAGCACTCTATTAGACATCATTTTGTACTAGTATGTTAGCAGCTTACTTTTCACTGCAATAAGTATTTTGTTTTGTGGTTTTCATCTCCTGAACATTATAAAAGGCAATCTGTATTTTCCTCTTTCTGCTTCCCTTTACTATGCTTTTGGCGAAAATATATGTGGTTTTTGTCTTTATCAGGTATACATCGCCGTTAGGAGCTAATAGCATGTCTCTAAAGGGGGTTGGATAGTTCTCATTGTTACTGTCTCTGCTGGTCAGCAGTATCTGGGAAGCGACTTTGAGGCTGGGTTTAAAATCGATATGTCTTAAGACTCAAACTTAGATTATTAACCATTACGAATGTGCCAAGTTCGTAATGAACATACTTCACAATTGCAGCTAAATGGGGATTTCCTTTATATTGGTCAAAGTTAAATATGTAATTCATTTGAATATATCTCTTTTAGTATTATCGCGCTCGAGCATGCATATCGTAAATTGTTCCTGCCCCTATACACTTCCCAACAATTATCGCTCGATTACATAAAATACCACCCACTACAAGCTATGCGGCTGCGGGCATGCATACAGATTAATATAAACTGTACCTTCCAGGTCTTATTTCAGCAAAGTACAACACACAATGGTCGATCAAAGGCATTTTTATTATGGTAATGACATTTTTATTCCTCTATTAAATAGTTTTTGCGTGTGGTTATTTCTTGCCGTCAGACTCGGACACAAATTGTTTCGAACAAAAGATAAGGTCGCTAGACAATTGTTCTTTGAGGCATTTCACCAAACACTTTCAAGTCATTGGTGATTGTATTCAGAATTTAAGAAAAACAACCAAAATGAGCTTTAATTACTATTCCAGGTCACACAAAAGTTGATTCACACAAAAGAGAGTAAACGGCAAAAAGTAACAGAATTATTTACGGCACTCTTCATTCATAATCAGATCGCAAGGAAGAAGAGAAAAAAAAAATCATAGAAAAAAAATTGATTCCATCAATCGATTATCAACTGTGAGCCACAATTGACTCCATCAATCGATTATCACATAGAGATGAAGATATCCAGTAGTAACGGATTCCGATCTATATCGGTTTTTCCAACCATCGATTATCAGTTTTTCAAAATATTAACGATGATGTGGCTCAATCCACACTTGGAACTTCCTTCAATTGGAATATCCTATGCAATTGGAATATCATATTTCTTCCCATCGATCTTCACTGTTTCAAGGGTACTGATGTGCCTCAATCCACTTGGAACTTCCTTCAATTCTTGCGCATATGATATCTCCAAATGGGAGAGAACACGCATCGCTCCCTTATGAATGGTCAACTCCCTTAGGTAGTATCTGCCATTCAATAATTAGGGTTTTGAGTTGAGGAAACCTCCATCTGAACACACCATCTCTTCCCCTTCAAATACCCCATTACTAAGCGGAGCTTCTCTAAACTAGGGAGCTGCTCCAATGTAGGCATCGGATCCTCTTCAAGATTAGAAAAACTGCAGAGATAAGCATGTTAATTTTGCTCGGAAGTCGTCCACTGCTTGGCAACTTTGTCAATTTTCCATTAACTATTAACTTTGTTAGAGCGGGAAGAAGTGGCGATGATACTATGCCGGTTATGTGATTTCGCTCCTTGAACTTCCTGCATAAGGACAATTTCTGGAGATGATTTAGCACTCCTCCTCCTCCTTGATATGTTGTTGTGAGGGATAGAGTTCAACCTTTCTATGAACGATGAATCCACGTCTAACTAATTTCAACTTCCTAAGATTAGTCAACTCTTTTAATTCTTCTACATCAAACCACTCTGCACTAATGTTCTTTAATGTATGCAGATTACTCATACCACGCAAATGCAACTTATTAACTCCACCCACGAGGCTTCTATGTCAATGGGAAAGTGTAAATGTCTCGAAATCTTGCAACTTCCATATCACTCGGATGCAAATGCAATATTTAATTACTAATACGATCTAGAATCTAGCTACTAGCGTAAGCAAACAACTCAAACCACTAATGGATGATGGAATGCGTATCTCTAAGAGCAGACATCTATCATTTCGATCCTTGAGGACTTCGACAATTAAGG
>JANIEQ010001219.1:0-16746 GCA_024708375.1 Oxalis stricta | reverse complement strand
TTTTTAGGTTTTCACCATTGACATAGATCAAGCATGGTATCTATCATATTCAAAATATTTTGGCAACATTGGAATCGGCTTCACTAATCTTTAAAGAGTACTCCCAAGATGGTTGGAGACTTCAATTTCTCTTTTCTTCTTTCTCTTGTTTTGATCCTCATTTTCTCTTGTGCCGTAATGCAAACCATGGATTCAAGATAATGAGCAGGAGTGATATACCATCATTCTAATCAATAGCTAAATTGAAAAACTAAATGGACACTAAAAATGAAAAAAAAAAAAAAGATGATGAAAAGACTTGAATTTGAATGTAACTTTACAATTGACATTGTATTTACAAAATAAACTTGAAAACAAAATATGCAATCGAGAGACGGAGGGGGTATGTTGCATTTTGTTTTGAAGGGAGTGGGATTTTGTAAGTCGGAAGTTTGGATGGTAATGGTGGAGGGATTGAGAGAACGATCTAGTACATGGCCTTTTGCTTGGCCGCAATTAAGCTCTTTGGATTTGATGATGATCTTTGGAAGCATTCAATTCAATCAGGTGCCTTCATTTGTTGATTGTTCTTGTCATGCTATCTCATCGGTTGAAAACCTTAACTTTGAATGAGAGAAAGAATTGAACGAAGAAGAAATGAGAGTAAATGATCGATGGAGGTCAACACTTATTTGAGAGGTAAAGAGAAGTCGAAGAATGGAAGATCTTGTGAGTTCGTAGTCTCTACAAGATGTGAAAACGAGAATTGCATGGCAATTTTTGTCGCTCATGCAATATTTATTTTTATTATCATTTATTTTTTGGAATGCTTGTGAGTTTGTGGACTCTACAAGTTGTAAAAAACAAAAATTACATGACAATTTTGATTGCTCATGATGAATTTTTTTTTACCATGTGGCTTGTGAGTTTGTAGACTCTACAAGATTTGAAGAAACAAGAATTACATGACATTTATAGTTGTTCATGTAATAATTTTTTTTAATGCTTAAAATAAATACCACTTGAGATATATAAAAATTAAAGATTTTTTTTAAGTGGTATTTATTTCAAGCAATTTAAAAAACACACGATGTTAATTTTTTCAAAAATAATTTCTTGAAACAAAACCTAAATTATAGGCTCTCGAATGGATTAAGGCAAAAGTTCTACACGACGTCCTAAAGGCTCTCAGATCTTCCTCGCTTACGGCCCATTAAGATGGGTCCGCTTAAAGGCCACCTCAAGGTATAAATATCAGTAGTCGTTGGACTATCTAATCGTAAATACCTCGGGATCAATCTGAGTTGGAATTTCACACGATTATCGAAACATGTAAGCTCTCGACAATAATGTTAATTTCAGCTAATCCTATGGGACAGAGTCGGGTTCACCCATGTATATGCAAATAAAGGGTAAGTATACAAGTATACAAAAATTAAAAAGAAAATAAAGAGCAACTAAAATGTTTTAGGCTCAACCCTTCATGTATCCCCAGCAGAGTCGCCATCTGTCGACACCCCGATCCTGCACCGAAAAATAAAAATTATTTACAAAAATGAAAATTATTTACATGAGTGTATTGAATACGAGTAAATTGGGGATCGGTTTGACGAAATGGGACTAAATGACTCGAGTCGCCACTCACTCATTTTAGGTGGAATGAGTTCACCTGTACTTATCATAATCAAACGATTAGTCCCAAAATAAATTAAAACATGAGAGTTTCGAAGGGTTAGTTGTATGTAGGGAAGGTGTTAGGCACCCTACAATACTCGTCTAATACGACGATCGCCTAATTTAGAGTTGCTCTTATCTTAGCGAGGACCGAATTGAACATAAACTATAAATGGAGGGGTAAGTTATACACAAGAAAATTAGTGACGAGGAATGAGTGGGTAAATCGAAGCTCAATAATCAACCCACTCTAGTTGAAGCCCAAAATTAATAAAAATAAGAAAAGGGAAAAAAACAAAATAGAAAAAAAAAATGAAACCTAGACTACAACCACCACCGAGACACTCTCCTATCTTTTTCTTCTCCTCCCCCTCTCTCGCTTTCTCCTTCACCACCGCGATCGACCATGCTTCTCTACCTCCAACCACCATAACCTCTTCTCTCATTTTCTTCTCTATTTCATTTCTATCTCTAAACCTCTCATCACTCGTCTCTCTTTTCTTTTTGATTTTTGGCCTTTTGGCCTCTCACCTTTTCTCTCGCCGACCGGAACTTAACCCCATACATCATATAAATTTCAAACATGATCTTTGGTTTTCAATTTTGTTTTAAATTACACTAAGACCTAAAGCAATTTTTTTGTGTGGTTCAGATCCGGGTTTTGCGGCAAACTGAAACGCTCGTGTGCCGCACGCGCTCCGCCACTCGGCGGTGCATGGAACTCACTCGGGTCCATTTTTTTATTGCCGATCGAAGACAAGTAATTGCTCAAGCACATAGAAGGAAAAAATAAAAGTAAATATTAAATGCAATAATTTCAATATTTTGATGATATAAAAGTACTGCAGAAATGAGAACGAAGATATAATTTAGCAAATGTAATGAATTAGAACTTGATTGTGATTAACTTACAAAGATTGATAAAATGCTCCTCATCTGCCGTGAATGAACAATAGAAAGAAAATTTAATTTTTTTTTACCAAAGTGATCCGACTAAAAAATCTACTCTTCCACAATTGGAAAGTACTCCTACTTATATAAAAAAAGGTTGGAGACAAAAACTGAAAACTAGTAGTAAAAGATAAAAAGTAGCCGAATTATGTCATTTCATGCCGACTCCTATCACCAACTCGTCAAGTGCGGCTCAAATCGTTGGAATCGAAAAATTGGTCAAAAATCGAGTAACGACAAGAGTACACCCATGTAACTTAATGAGGTAAAAAAAATTAATATTATAGGCGATGATGTAAACTAGTTTGTTGGCTTCTCGTATTCTTTCCCAATATATATGGATGTAAGTCTTATGTGAAAAGTAAGTTGGTTTTATTGTAAAAACATTTACAAAGTACTAAGATGCAACCTTTTAGAAAAATCTCTCTTATTCTAAGGTATAAATCTGTATATGCTCATTTATTATCAATCCAATTTAACTAGCAATGATTTTTTTTCTATGTCAAGGTTCTTCCCCATCAATTTATTAACGGTTTTTCTAACCAAGGTAATATTGCAAGGAGAAACATTAAATAAAACACAATATGATGGAAATATCATAAATTTATCCATGTATAACTACCATGATGTATAATCTATCCAAAAATTGTGTTAAATTGTGTGGTTTTCATACAAATTTACAATCATTCCATAACAATGAAGAGTATTTAATGTTTATCTATTGCAATATTGCACTCTGGTTAGAAAAAATCCGCTTGCTAAAGCTTGTTTTTTTCGTGATCGTCCTCAAAATATTACACTTGTCACCAAACTAAGTGATGTCTTCGTAGAATGCAAACTCCTATGGTGTTGCTGTCGGCAAGAACATCATCATGTCATTGAGAGTTTACATAAGTTTCGGTTGGGATATATTTCGCCAATAAAACATGTTTACTAGATGAACCATTCTCCAATTTATTCATATGAATATGGTATCACGTCAACTATTAACATTCTGCGATACAATTGATTAATCTAACGTTCAAAAAAATTTGTATCGATTATCGAATTAACGTAAAAAAAACCTTATCATAATATTTATATCTTCAAACCAATACGCATTAGGTAATCAACTATTCCATAATCTAAATTTAATCTCCGAATAGTGTACTTGAATCGGAAATTGCTAGAAATAACTTAAATAATAAATAGGTATAATTTTTCTTTATATATATAAAGTCCCTACCATCATCTCTTAAGATAAAATCACTAAATATAAGGAACCTTAAAACGAACGATGATGCGGTAAATGTCATGATTTTTTCATACCTTGGTATGACTCGCTGAGCGACACAATGCTTAACATTCATTATTTAATGATAATTGACTCTGCAAAAATATATACACTTTTATGAATGAAAATATTAATTATTTAGCAATATTCATTATTTTTTTAATTCCCTAGTATTTTGTTGAACAAACTAATGAATTTTACTATACAAAATTAGTACTTAATTCATTGATCTGGACACATTAATGAATTTTCTATACAAAATTAATACTTAAATTATTGACCTTGACACGAATTTTTTCTCCACATTCATTATTATTAATGAATTCTAAAATATGAGTTTTCAAATATAAATCATTGACATATATCACAATATTATCTATTAATATCACCGAGAATTTATAATTTTTTTGCTCATTTATAGTTGAGTTTACACCATATATGAAACTCATCCTACATCACAAATCATGCATGTCACCGTAATGATGTTCAGAATTACATAATTTCAGATTTTTCTATAAAATCAATCAAACTTGCCATACTATTATATCACCTATTCATTATTAAGGAAATTAAAATATTTTGTAAATTCCACTATCGGTGGAGTTAACTACACTTCATAGGTTTTTGATTTCTTGTCTCCTGACTATAAATATATATATCATCTAATCTTTCAAACTTACACATTCTAGCAACGTATCTATATCATAATTTTATTTCATATTCATATTCCTATCTCAAAGATCTGTAACCATGTTCTAGAGAAGGTGACCTTCAAAAAAATCTGAATTATACAAAGAAAGATTGGTCCGTCAATACTAGAGTGACGAGTTTGGGAGCCAATGTTTGGTGCCTAGAAGTTTCCAGCGAGTTATGAAATGATGCTCTTAGATGTCGAGGTAATCAGTACTTTCTACCTAACCCAATTTTTTTATCACTATTTCTATATTTCTATATTAATCTTATATGTTTGATTTATTATTAGGGTACAAGTATATGGGCAAAGTTCCAGCGGTCCTATAAACGGGACCGTAAGGATAAAGATCAAAGAAGGAAAAGTCTACAACCTCAAGAATTTCATTGTTGGACTAAATGTCGTCGGAAATAATGGATATTGAAAACGAAAACCACAATCACTTATGTCAATGATCTGAAATTTCATGCTCATCCATGAAATTTGAAATCATACAACGATGTAATGGATGAAAAATAGACTAATGGAGTTTATCTATTTAGTAATCTATCTCATTTTTATAATAAAGTATTTGGTTGTAGTTCTTATTACTATTAACATTATTTTTTTTATCAAATTATGTAGATTGTTGGTCTTTAGATTCGAGATTGAGAAGATCTAGTACCATGGAACAACCTTAAGAAAGATTAGTATAATGTAAGAGGACAATAAGTAAGTAAATTTTTTAGTAATGTGATATAAATATATATGTATCTTCCAGTTTTTTAATATTATCCTACGCATGATAATTATATATTAATCATTATATATTAAATTCTTATATATAATGATAGCTTATTATCTTTCTAGGAGCAATCAAATTATGGGAGAAGTATATTGACCACCATTGCTTTGTTTTAAGACGTTAACTTCGAGTCTCCCGATCCTATTATTATATTCCTCCAACTTCTGCCGGAGGGAAAACATATGGGGAAGGGTATTTAGTTTCCTAATACTATTTTATGTCATGTATATTATCGTCTCATTGAATTTATACTTTAATACATTGACAAGATGGTTAAAAAATAATCTAAAATATTTCATATAATGATGATTATTAAATTATGAATACATATAACTAGTTGTCATCCTTAGGTTTGCCAACATATGATCTAGACATATAGAATTTATGGACCACTGATTCATTTAACATCTAAAATATAACTTGTTGTCATCCTTAAATTTGCCAATATATGATCTAGACATATAGAGTTTATGAACTATTGATTCATTTAGCATCTAAAATAGAAATTGAGTTGATTTTGATCTTTTTCGGTCCTATTCTTTTGTTTTACTTTTATGGTCAAAGATATCTAGGAAATTATGAAATTTGACATTTAAAATTGCCTTATGTTCTTTTTTCATTAAGTTTATAGCGGTTGAGACTACAAAAAAGTACATATCGAATATTATTCGAGGAGAAACAAGGATGTGGATTAATCTCGACTATCCCCCCAATTAGCGACTTCAAAAACATGTTAATTTACATGTCTTTATATACTGAATAAAAATACTTTTTACCTTATTAACATGTGTATTTATAAATAACTCAGGCATGCGGTCTTAGAGTGGAAAACAACCCTCCAACTATATTACAAGTGATTCCGACTACTTTAGCAACGTCTTCACGAACTATGATCATCAAGGATGAACTCAATAGTACTCGATATCCATACTATACGAGACTTGTTTGACCGTGTCAAGATTGGACTAAAATATACATATTTTTATTTATGTATCCCTTTTCATTCTTTATATCTTTAAAACCTGACATGAGAGCGTTGGTATATATTTAACGGATCGGGGAAGATTATTTGGATATGTGGTACTTAGTACTTTCTAGCCAACCCTGAAAATTCTGTGGTATTTAGGTTGCAAAACATGTGTCAAAAGTTTGACTACGAGTGGGTCCCAAGTATTAATGTGACTACTGCGATGAAGTATTAGAACAACCTTCATGAGAAATAATGTATCCCTCTATCTATTTAATAAACTTAGATTTCCAAGTTATTATTTTTAATTATCTATGAAGTTTAATCATTAGAGGAAATCTTCTTTAAAATAGGTTTATACTTAATATATATGTGATTGATCAAAGGACTTCTATAAGATTGGTACTTTGAGATCGGGAATGCTTTATATTAGTATATAAGTTATATAAGAGAAAACGTATATTTTCGTCCCTCACGTTTCACCTGTAACACCTTTTCGGTCCTTTACGTTTCTCCGTTAGCCTAAAATATCTTTTGCAACTTCTACAATCCTTTATATTAGTATATAAACTCTCCTATTCAAATATTTCACAAATTGTTAATTGTATTAACCTCACATGTTGAAGTACCTAAAGAGTTGGAGTCTATCAAAGACGAGGAGATTTCTATTCAAGGTCAATGTCAAAGTCTGCTAAAGATAGAGGAAGTATTGAATACAAAGTCATGAAACTATCTTAAGACAATTATCTTATATCAAGGGTTATGCGGCCCGTTGCGGTGATAAGCCTACTTATACAGTAACGTGAAGTCATAAGTTTGGAAGATAAGATAAAATATGTTTTTCAATTGTACGCCATAAATATTTATTTTTTATATGGATTTACATACCTAGCTATGCATTTAGTTTTAAAATTTTCTAATGACCACGACATTTTTATAGGTCGAAGAATCAACCTAGTGATATTTTGAAATTGGATTCCACTCCTGGAAAGAGACGATGTTCAGATGTCGACTTTTTGAAACAAGGTCCGCATCATTCATCTAATAAGGTTCCAAAGGTGGTCAAGAAGGAAAAGGATAATTGACCACTTAATTTATATGTGTTATGTCGAGCTGGTTTAGGATGTTTTTGTTAGAACTAACAATGATGATGGTTTCGACAATGAATGAAACTTATATCTATCAAGATCATCACACAGATCAATTAGATAATGATAGAATTAAGAAGAACACTAACCTTGATCCATTAGAAGCGAGCGGAATCGAAACTTGATGATGGCGTTGTGTTCTTCTAAGTCAATACACAGAACATTAAGTTTTCTTTATGGAGCAAGAGAAACTTGATATGAAAAGAAAAGATATCAGTTATTTCTTTTTTATGTATGTTATATTGTGTTTGACTCAAGGACCACAACTCTGATATATTTATTTTACGGGCCCTTATGGGTCCATTAACCATAAGGTCTCGTCTAGGCTTCTACACATAAAAGGCCCATACCGAATACGTTAGTATTTCCGTAGCCCACATAATTAACCGATAGTCGATCACGTACAATATATAGGCGATATAATTAGACGACAACTTATGTATAATTAATATACACGTGTGACCCATAAATTCCAACAATCTCCCACTTGGATCACATATGTTGCTAGATATTATACATAACTAAAGTGTGCACAAAATTTGCCATCCTAAACATAAATATGCCAAAACAATCTGGTCCATTAATTATACTAGCAAATTATACTAGCAAAGGATCAGGGGGCATTCGTCGAACCAGTGTGACTAAACCCAACAATGGTCACAATACTAACATAATCAATGACATAGATCAAGTATGGATGTGTAGCATAGAAATTATATGCAATGTGATCAAAGTCATGTCTATTTCTAATCGGTCCAACTTAATGACTTATAAAGTCTCCAAAAATGCTTTCTAACCAAATGCTAAATCTACATAGAAAGCAAACCATATGTTCAAAATCTCAAATAACCATGAAATTTATTCAAATTCATAAGAAAGTCTTGTCGGAACAAAACTTATAACCAAAAGAAACTTAAATTTGTAAAGTGTCACTAAAACATAAAATAAATCAAAATAAACTCCCACTGAAGTTGACATGTCTTAAAGTCCTACAAGACCCATATTAACCACATGTTTGAGAAACATGAAGGTGGCAACCCCTTGGTGAGTGGATGCAATATTGGAGTTTGTATTGATGTGTTCTATATGACACCGACGATTCTGAACTCTTTCTTTCACAACCAAAAACTTAATGTCGATATGCTTCGATTTCGACGAACTTCGATTGTTCTTTGCATATAGTTCATTGGCTTCATTATCATAATAAATTAATAGTGGTTTGCTAAGAAGTCAACCACTTACGAACTCAGTGATAAAGTTTTCGCAACCATATACCATGATTGGATGCTTCAAAGCAAGCTATAAATTATGCCTCCATGGATAGAAGTAGCTATAAGTGACTGCTTAGCACTTTTCCACGAAATAGCTCCTCCAACCATCATAAAGACATAACACTGAGGTGGATCTCTTGCTATCAAGCATCTAGAATGATCGAAATCACTGTATCCAACGATTTCCAATCGATCTAATTTTTTGTATGTGAGCATATAGTCTTTTGTTCTCTATAAATATCTCAAAACCCGTTTGACTCGCTTTCCAATGATCCATACCTGAGTTTTCTACATATCGCTCAACATCCCCACTATGAACGTTATATCAGACGCAGTACATACTTGTGCATACATGAGACTCCCTATTGCCGATGCATAAGGGATTTTCTCCATCTCCTTTATCTTCATGTCCAATTCAGGACATTATTTCAAGCTAAATTTATCACCCTTTGACACGTGCGTTTCACCCGATGCACAATTCTCCATACCATAATGGCGAAGAATTTTATCAATATAGGCCCTTTGTGATAATCCAAACATACCATTTTCGCAATCTCGATGGATTTGTATGCCTAAGACAAAGAGACACATTATCAAGATCTTTCATTTCAAAATTACCGGATAGAAACTTCTTGGTTTCATGCAACAAGCCTATATCATTGCTTGCAAGTAGAATATCATCTACATACAAGACCAAGATGATAAATTTGCTCCCATTGAGCTTGAGATATATGCATTGATCAACGGTGTTTTCCTTAAAACCAAAAGAGGTAATCACCTGATCAAATTTCCGATACCATTGACGAGATGCTTGCTTTAAACCATAAATGGACTTCTTAAGTTTACACACTAGGTGCTTTGAGTCCTCGAACACAAAGTTCTCTCAGTTGCACCATGTATATTGTTTCTTCAATGTTTCCATTGAGAAACGCAATTTTAACGTCCATTTGATGTAACTCCAAATCATAATGAGCTACAAGTGCCATGATAAATCTAAAAGAGTCTTTTAGTCGAAACCGCAAAAAGTCTCTTTATAATCAATGCCTTCCTTTTGAGTGAATCCTTTAGCAACTAGAGGCATCTTTATATCTTTCGATGTTACCTTAGTGAGTCCTTTTGGTTTTAAATATCCATTTACAACCAATTGGTCTCGCACCTTTTCAGATAACTCGACAAGATCCCAAACGTCATTATTTGCCATAGATTTCATCTCTTCATTCAATGGCATCAATCCATTTATCAGAGTTTGGACATGATTTGACTTGACTAAAGGATATAGGATCCTCGACCATCCCAATGTCAAATTCATGTTCATTGAGATATACAACATAATCATCTGAAATTGCATTTCTCCTTTCTCTCGATCTTCCAATGGCCACATCTCAACTTGAAGTTGTTGATTTCCATCACCTTGTACTGGTGACTTGAACTAGAACGAGAGGTATCAATCACCCCCAAAGTAATCAACATCCTCAATGAATTTTGCATTATCTAGTTTCGAAAAAGGATCTGGATGAGGAATCATAAAACTTAAAACCCTCGAAAAATAATGAGTTAACATGCTTAAATTGTATAATTTGAATGACAATGAAATTGCTAATAATTAACTTTAGTCCAGTCTCAAAATATCCGACACTCCATTGATTATTCATCTTTGGACAAATAACAACTTGTAATTGATATTTTGATGTGGTGATGAATCATTGAAAATCAAATAACATGACAAGCATTTAATTCTCCTTTGGGTTAATGAAATGCTTACATGTTTAACAAAATGACATTCACATGTTTCAAAACCAATATTTCATTAAAATAAGATGAAACATAGAACTTCCTTTGGGCCGATCATGTTTAATCCTAAGTTAACATGCAATTTCATCCTTTGAAAGCACAAATAAAATCACTTTGGTGACAATATCGTACATTCAATATTCTAAAATGACCAATTGCTTGAACAACCGCCTTATTGCCATTTCCTACATAGATGAATCTTTCAACCATCTGGCTTTCGAAGCTCACAGCAATACCCTCTTCAATCACGCCATTCAGCATACTTAGGAGCATTAGACCTTCATGTGACCTGTCTTATTGCAATGAAATACTTGAGAACTGAATCATGAGTTTCTTTGCAACAGTCACTTTCCCAAAGCCTGCAGTTTCTTTACCATTACTCCTTTTCCTTTTCTTTGTCATGTTGGCAAATTTTCCATGAGAAAATGTTTCTATTTCTTTAAGGAAACCCTTAGCATCACCCTCATTTGGAATTCACGCCCTTATGGATTCCGAAATTGAGTGTCTCATGATCATCGACTCATGCTGTTTGAGTGTTCCCACTTCGCATGCAAGCTCGATCCGTAGTATTAAAAATTGGCTTAAAACTTGTAGGAGACCTTGAATTCAACCTCAATTCCTTTTCATAGTAGTATAAAAGAGACCTTTCTCTTCTCAAATTCAAAGAGACAAGAAAAACAAAAATAAAAATTCTCGATCTTCTCTAATTCAAACATGACTCTAATAGATCAATATGATCATGAGCAGATTGATTCTGCAGCAGCTGCTAAGCAGAAAGCCATCGACGATTGGCTTCCGATCACTTCCGATAGGAATGCCAAATGGTGGTATTCTACTTTCCACAATGTCACTGCCATGGTCGGCGCCGGAGTTCTCAGCCTTCCTTATGCCATGTCCGAAATCGGATGGTATGTATGTATATATACTTACTGCAAAAACTCAATCTTTGGACTTAAACTCTTTTTTTTTGATAATAATTGGACTTAAACTTTTGTATAACAATCTTTCTTCTCATGACATCATATTTTATTGTTTAATGTAACTTGGTCCAATTTTGTGAGGATATTTTGGTTTCAGATTTCCTTTATGGGGGTCAATTAAAAAGTTTCAAAGAGAAGGGGTTAAAAAATCTCTTGACATAAACTTCAGGGGTATTTTGTATGCTAATGACATTAGTGATTCTACAGGGGTCCAGGAGTAGCGATTATGATTCTATCATGGGTCATCACATTCTACACTTTGTGGCAAATGGTGGAGATGCACGAAATGGTTCCGGGAAAGCGGTTCGATCGGTACCATGAGCTAGGCCAGTACGCTTTCGGCGAGAAGCTAGGGCTGTGGCTGGTGGTCCCACAACAACTAGTTGTGGACATCGGGACAGATATCGTGTATATGGTGACGGGAGGGAAGTCGTTGATGAAAGTACATGACTTGGCTTGTGGTGGAACCTGCAAAGAAATCAGACTGTCTTACTCGGATTATGATATTTGCTTCTGTCCATTTTATTTTGTCACATCTTCCCAATTTCAACTCCATGAGTGTCATCTCTCTCGCGGCTGCCGTCATGTCACTCAAAAAAAAAAACAAAATTTTTTACAAAAAAAAATTTTTAAAAACAAATTCAAAATTTTTAAATAAATAATTTATTTTTTCTATAATTCAATCCTCTTAAATCAACCAATTAAATTAATTTATCTTAAAAATAAAAATATTTTATTTATACACCAATTTACCCTATCTAATACCTCAATCAATTACCTCTCCTCGCTTGTCGTGCCCGTCCAAAGATGGTACATGTCGATACTAGTAGCTTGTATGCCTAACCAATTGGGCTAAGCCCCAATTGGAAAATGATTTTTATTATACATCAACTAGAAATCCAACAAATTCTATGTGTTTGATATTCTAGGATCAAATTTATTTCTTTTTCTGAATGTAGATCTCAATACTATTATGTGAGAGAATTCCTAATGACTGTTTCGTTTGACTACATCTTTTGTGAAAACTTCAGGTATTCTACGATAGCATGGGGAGCAGCTCTCGACAAAGGAATCATGCCAGACGTAGACTATGGTTTCAGAGGTAAAGACAAAGCCGATGTAACATTCAACTTCTTAAGTGCATTGGGAGATATAGCATTTGCCTATGCCGGCCACAACGTCGTTTTGGAGATTCAGGCGACGCTCCCTTCCACACCGAAACGCCTTCCAAGAAACCTATGTGGAGAGGCGTCATCTTCGCTTACATCGTTGTCGCCATCTGCTACTTTCCTGTCGCCTTTATTGGTTACGCCGTGTTTGGAAACACTGTTGACGACAACATCCTCATTACTCTAGATAAACCTAGATGGCTTATTATCGCTGCCAATTGCTTTGTTATTGTTCATGTCATTGGAAGTTATCAGATTTATGCTATGCCGGTTTTTGATATGATCGAGACTTTCCTAGTCAAGCAGATGAACTTTGAGCCTTCTTTCTGGCTGCGATTCACTTCTCGCACTCTATATGTCGGTAAGTTGCATTGGAATGGATCCAATCGGTTAATTCGATTTTGTTTTGGTCGGGTTTTTTGTTCACGAAAAAGTCTGTTTGATTGAAAAGTTTAGTTCGATTTTGATCTATTGGATTTTGACATCTATATTTAAACTTTTTGCAGCCTTTACCATGTTTATTGGAATATGTATTCCATTCTTTGGTTCATTACTAGGATTCTTCGGAGGACTTGCATTGGCCCCCACAACATACTATGTACGTTTTACATTCTATTTCTAAACAAATACATAAAATCTTTCTACAGCATAATTAAAACTGTGAATTAATGCACATTTGCAGCTGCCTTGCATCATGTGGCTAATCGTCCGAAAACCGAAACGATTTAGCCTTACTTGGTTGGCAAATTGGGTAAGTAGTATTTTAGATAATCACAATATTTCATTAATGTCATACTAGCAATAGTAAATTTCTGATTCTCGATCGGTGTCTTGATGTTTCAGATATGCATCGTACTTGGTGTTTTGTTGACGATCTTGGCGCCAATCGGAGGTATGAGGAATATCATCAAACAGGCCGGCAGTTACAAATTCTTCTCATAGGCGATATTACGTATAACGTGTACTGTGAGATGGGATCTGTGATTAGAATAATGCTAGATGATTAAGATAAGTATGCTCCTGAAAGGATGGCCGAGATTGTTTTAGCATGGTTATCCGTTTATTTGAGTATATTGTAAAAAGAACAAGAAAAATCATGCTGGTGTTAGTAGTAGTACTTGTTTTTCGCTCCGTTAAAAAATAATTTGTATTAGCTGGTCCGTACGAATTAATTGTCAAAGAAATAAACTAGACTTACATTTTATCCTTTTCTTTTATTCCTACTCCATGTAAAGTCTTTACATGCGATTGTCTCGAATTCAAGATCTCGAGTATAAAAGACAAATATATTACATAAGAGCATCTCCAATGCTGGAATCTTTAAGTCTAGCTTGCATAAATAAGAGACTCAAATAGTAGTTGAGTAAAATGGTTCGAGTCTCGACGTCTCCTATATAAGAGACTATCCCTATCTCGATTTTGACTGTAGCATTGAAGTAAAATAGATAATCATTAAGTTTTACTTTTCGTTGATGTGGCGAAAATAAGAGATCGGCTTTTCCATTTAGACGGCTAGACGCTCTAAGTTGGCTATAATTATATAGACGAAAGCTTTCATACTATCTTCCATATCGGGGATCATATCTAGATCTCAATTTCTCTGAGTTCTACTTGTGGTTAGTATTAGCACATGAAAGCTTCGGCATACTAAAAACATGAAAAAGTCATGTATTATGATACAAAGAATAAGTTCAAAACCGCATGATTGTATTACGGAGGGTTACTAGAGTAAAGCACAAACCTCAAAGTCTAATGCCATTGTAAGTTCAAAATTCTTCAGTTTCCAGAGTGATCAAACATACTATCACGAAATGTGAATCGGATCAATTGTCATCACATGAATCCCATACATCCTTCTAAAAAATGCAACATGTTTTTATAGACCAAATCACTATACATTTAACATCTACTACTCATAGATCATAGCTTTACAAATCATCCCTAATTCTTTTTCTATCTAATCACAGGTTCAACATCTATCTACAGACTGATCAAAAGCTACACTATTTCTTCTGCAATTTGTAATTTTTGTCATACCACAACGACCACTCATTCAAACCCACAAATTACTAACCAATATTGCAGTGACAACCTCACTAACTATCTCAAGAAATCCAAGCCCATTTTGGAATCCAAGCCATCAGCTCCCCCCATTGAAATAAAAGGAACCCATCTTGAACAACGAAAGTAGGTCCAAGAATTCCTCTACAGACCGAATAGAACACAAAGAACGGAAGAGACAGAGATTAGTGGAGTTTAGCAGCCTTGGAAAATCCTCCCAGACTTTCTAAATCATGAAAGGCTCCAAACATTCCTAAAAAGCATCTCGTGACTTCTGCAAGAATCAAAAAGTCCTAAAATCGCCAAAGCGCCACGGCCACCCATTGCAACGACACGTCAAGAACACGTAAAGAGTGGCTAAATGGTGAAGGATGAAGGAGGAAATCATTCCCAGTCCGAAGATTACGTATTGAAAAAGGTCTACTAAGAAATATTCAATACTGAACTCGAGGACTCTGTTTCGAAGTTGGGAGTTTTGGCGAAGAGAGCGTTAATGGAGTTTTAGTGTTGAGGATTGCGTAAACGGATAAGATAACGGCGGGTGTGTCGTGAGTTAACGACATGAAAGAGCTTGAAGCTTCGGGTCTATGTTTCGGACACCTGTGGCGGGAAATTGTGAAGTAGGCGGAAAGATAGATTGAGAAAAACGTGAAGAAGAAGGAAACGAAGGGAGGAAGAGTTTCCATTGGAGATGATATGTTTAGTTGTTGCTAAACGAACAGAGAGGACGTGAGTGAGAGAGCTGATTAAAATTGCTTTAGGAGATGAAGAAGAAAGAATTTTAAGAATCTGATTGGTGAATAATCGTGCCGTGTGCTATACGTTTGATTAATTGAGGGGATTGGGATGACACGTAGATTGTTTATTTCCAAATCACTTTTGGATATTCGGATATTTTCATGTGTCTATTCCGGTTATACCAGCAGAATGTGACGAGAATAATCTAATCGGATAGGTGTCTAATTATGAATTTCATGTCTCTCGTCTTTGACTATAAGTACAAATGATTTCACGCAACAATGAAAAAAGATGTTTCAACACAAAAAGAAGGAAAATGATCGAGAATGGTACGGTACTACTAATATGCTGATACTCAATTTTGGTCAACTTTACTAATTTCCTCTCAACTAAAACTACTCTGTCAAAATACATGATTTTTACATTTTTAGATTCATATAAATAGATACGCATTTAGTGAAAATTATTGATTAAATACATGTCAATATAAATGAATCTAAAAATATAAAATATCGTATATTTTGATGGGGATAATAATTATGTAGATTAAAAGGAATTAGAAAAGTTCAAGACAACTTAAAATAAGAGAATTCCAGGTCTCTATAAGCAGATTAGTTTTCCACAAAACATCGATGATACAAGTTACCAGAATAAAAATACACTCATAAATCAGATGAAGATACAAAGACACACCTCTTTTGTTTCGTTGTACTTGTAGTCAGATTCTTAACACTGTCAAAAACTTGAGCCAAAGCGGAATGTTTTATTAAAACTATATGAACATTATAAAAACTGCCTATATCAAACCATATAGCTGCTAAAACAGTCATTGTGATTCCAAATTCAAATTTGCTCTAAACACCATGATATGATATATCAGCAGCTTACATGACCATTCCTCCATCAATGGTCAGAACCTGTAATAAAACATCCAACTGAGTGATGAAAAGGAAACATGTAGAAAGTTTAAATGGATAATATCAATAGAGTCATGATCATTTCTTAACACATGCAAGTTTATGAAGTTCACTAGATGAAGTAAAATGTGATATAATTACTAGAAACCAAACCTGTCCAGTCATGTAACCGGCAGCGGGATTGAGGGCTAGGAATTCGACCAACCCAGCAACTTCTTCAGGTTGGCCGTACCTCCCTGAAAAACAAAAAGACCAATCTTATAAATGCAAATGAAATCCTTAATTCCAAACAATTTGTTCCCTACTTGTTTATTCAAATCCAATTTTGAGTTACCTAACATCCTACTTCAGG
>JANIEQ010001218.1:0-24041 GCA_024708375.1 Oxalis stricta | reverse complement strand
GTAATTTATTATCATACCTATGGTGATTGTCACTAGACCTTAGGAAAGATTGTGAGAAAAATTACCTTTACTATCCTACCATCATAAACGTTTGTATCTGTTCTGGAGTGGTGGGAATTCGCACTTATAGTAAAGCTTGAGTTTGGATTGAATATGATTATATCAGCATCGGATCCAGCAAGGATTGCTCCTTTTCTTGGATATATATTGAAGATCTTGGCACTGCAAGACCAGAGAGTCCATTTTCATGTAAGAACTAAAGAGAAGTAAACATAATTCTTTTAATCATCTTCAGGTATTTTATTCTTTTTCCACAAATGGACCAGGATGAAATAGTACCATTCAGTGCTTGTTATGCGGACATAATCAGTGACAGAAATTTGGCCAGATTCCTACAAAACAGAATACTCAAGTTCTTCTTTGAGATTAAGCAAACATATAGAATACATTAGTTCCAAGATAACTCTGGCTTACCACCATCGTATCCCAAAGTAGATGCATTCTTTCCTCAATGCCTACATTTGCTTGTCAAAAAGTATTAGGAAAAAAATAATAGAGACCAAAATCCGCAAGATAAAAAAAATGTTTCTTATAGATATTCAATGCCATTTCTGCATTACCGTTGACACCATTTGGAATTTTCCTGAAATCGTCAATCCCAAATGCTTTTTGTGTGGAATTAAAAACACAGTGATCGGTGCCAACAAGCTGGGAAGAGCAACAAGAAACAAAATTCAGTATGATGATCAAAGGTTTTTTTTAAAGCTTAGCTTTAAATTTAAGGCTGATAGCATAAAGCTTTATGAGATGTTTATCTTATGTCTATATACATCTCAGTTTTCATGATAGCTTTTGAAAAAGTAATCAGATGAATCAGAGAACAACCTGCAAAACTCCCGTAGAAAGGGCAGCTTGTAGAACCCTGCCATGTCCAGCTGCCCTAATTGGAGGACTCATAACAAACCTGATAAAAAGATGTAAAACAAGAATAAAGAAAAAAAATGGAGGTGTGAATCTTGAATTACAAAAAGAAATTTGATCACACAAGTAATAAAAAGAATCGTACTTTGCAGCAGTGGTGAAGTCAGGATCCCAAACACCAGAATCATCAAGGACTAACCCAGACACCACTGGTTCTCCAATAACTTTCTGCCCTGCAATTTGAATTTCGAAGTTTTATATTTATCGGACCAAACCAATAATATTTCATGACATGGGAATATAAGTCATTTTATAGTTGTTGTCGAGGCCAGGCATCAAACCCTAATAAATGAGAATCATGCGTAAAGAATCACACATCATAATTATGGAGAATCAGGATCACCCAGACTTGGTTATTTGTTGGCAGTTGTACTTTTAAATATCCGCACACGATTAAGCATAATGGAAACTTCTCGTATTGTCCAATAAATACTAGTTTTCAAATTCTATTCACCGACTATAGAATAATCTGTCATTGTGGAATTCCAAGATTATTGGCTGCCTGATATGTCTAAGAGTTTAACCATACCTGATTTTCGAGCCTTTGCTATTTCTTCCATAGCATCAATGCTCATCACATGAACGATATAGAGAGGCGTGTTTACAAAAGATGCCAAACGAATTGCTCGAGCAGTTGCTTCTCCTTCCAGCTGTAAGGATAGTAAACATTTTCTCAAATAAATTTGTGAAAGATAAACGTCAAGTAAAAATGAATAACCAACCAGAATAAATCTGTTTAGCATCAAGATGTTTCAGAATAGAAAAAAAAATTGGTTCTGAAGGAGCTAAGAAGAATAAAAAATTACTACTATATATTATTATATTAACAAGAAAAATATAAACTAAGAAGCAGAAAGAACCGCAAACATAAAGGCACAAATGGAGTAAATTTAAACATCAAATACAGTTGTATTAAGTTTTCCCATATCACTATGGGCCATCCACGATTTAATGTTGGCCCTGACTATCAAAGTGTCACCCACCTCTGAGCACTATACTGCATTTTGACCATGAATATAAAGAAAAAAGGTCAAGAAACCTATTCATTTCCAAAAATCGACAAATAAAATTTTCAAAATGTTGTTATTACCTTTCGTTGTCACTTTAAGTTTGAAATCAGTTTCTATTAGTGGAAAATGTGCATGTCAGAGCAAAACTCTGTGGATAAACAGCTGTAACAAAAAACGCACCAAATATTATCCACAGGATCTTTGCATCTGACAGTACGTTAGACATGGATTCTTAGTAGCATATCAAAGGGCAGACCTCAAAAGTATTCTATGAGCTAGATGATCTTTAGTGCTACCCCAACTGATTATTCCAGCTTCTGTACTAAGCCGGAGAGAAAAAGAAGGATAAAAAGTATGGCAACAAGGTATCATTTTAGAACTATGATCGGGAAAATGGGCAGATAGAAATAAAATCAACACCTCCTATCTAACTTAAAACTGGAACTAGAGTACAAGACTGCCGAATAAAGAAGACAATGAGATGATTTACTGAGAAAGAAAACATATGTTAGAAGATCTTTTAAAAAGATAACTCGAGTCTTACCACAGGGGGCCTGGAGAGAGCATGTCCTTCTGGGCCAGTTATACCAAGTTCGATCATTCGCCTTTGTCCTTCAAACACAGCATCTCCATTTTCAGCATGTACCATAGCCAAGGCACCAAGAGCCTTGCACCTCTTAAACCCTTCCAATAGAAGGTCGTCATTGATCATCAATGACCCCTTGTATGCCATGAAAAATTTGAAGGAGTTGATACCTACAATTCAGCAAAATAAACTGTATATTTTAGATTTATAAACACTAGCGAGAAGATGAGAATAAATGATTAGGACGCAAAAAAAAAAAAAAAAAAAAAAAACTATCTTCCAATTAAACTGCCTACCTTTATCTTTAACCATGATTTCCATCTCTTTTGAAATATTTTCATCCCATTTTGTAACAGCCATATGGAAACCGTAATCCATACAAGCCCTCTTTGCTTTCTTTTCATACGCTTCAAGTCCAGCCTCAAGACTACCATTAACTGGTATAACAAAGTCGATATGCATTGTTGTTCCACCTGCTAATGCTGCAGCTTGACCACTGAAGTAGTCATCAATGGTCTCGGTACCCATAAACTCCATAGCTAGGTGAGTATGAGGATCAATCCCACCTATACAATGACACGAAGGAAAAAATATTATACTACCTCCGTCCCAAAATACATGTCCATACTTTGTATGTAATATATAAAAAATTGACAACTATTTTGAGACGGAGGTAATAATATATATCAATTTTTGGAACCATATCAGTAAAAATCATATGCGAGAGTTGAGATATATAACCAGCAGCTTTATGAAGAGCGAGAGGTAAAAAAAAGGCATGCCGTAAAAAGGTGGATATTATAATATATGTGACATGTGGAAAGTCAAGAAAGGCTGAAGAATATGGAAAAATGATACAAACACAATATACGTATGAAGTTTTCACCATAAATCCACATCCTATCGGCACTTAGATTCAAGAATCAAGATGGAGATCATCCTCTAAAGATAATTGAAACATCAATATATCAAGTATCTTTATCCAGTAAGGAATGGTTTTCTACAACTGAACCTAACTCTGAGAAACTAGTCCAATCATCCAGTACTATGACATGAGGGACCAACCCTTAATTACGCAGTCACGTCCAGTATTTAATTTTTTTAGGGAGAGCAGAGAAATGAAAAACATTAAAGTAACCTGGCATGACATATTTCCCAGAGGCATCAAGCACAGTTACATCCTCAGAAACCTGTAAATTATCAAAAATTAAAACAGGCAGAGATTACAGAATCCAGAAAATACGAAAGACAAATAGATGTATATTATTTAAGATGACCGCACGAATCTGTATTTACAGCATTGCCATCAGATACTATCGAAGGGAAAAGGTTACCACTTATTAAAAAACAGAATGACCTTGATATTGGACTTCACAGCAACAATAATCCCATTTTCGATGTACACATCGGCAAGCTCTTTATGGTGAGCATTTACAACAGTTCCTCCCTTTATCAATAGCTTTGTTGACGTTGATGATGAACTCCCACACTGAGACGACTCACCATATGCAATTCCAGCCGTACAAAACTGCTAAAGAAAACACGACAGTATAAGCACAACCGTGCACAAGCATGCAGATGTTTTCGTTGGTGAAAACACTGCAGTCTTGCCCCCCGAGTATAAAAATTACTTGTATTTTATTGAAAAGTAGAAAAATATCATGTGAACGAATTCAAATTTTAGTCCAATTCTGCTCTTTTCTATTTTTCTCGCAAAGCAAACAGTAAGTCAACAGTTAACAACTAGATTGAATACGAACAAGCTTTAATCGAACACAAAGCATCATAGCAAAACAGCTAGAAAGCATTAGCTCTAATTGAACACAGAGCATCAATAGTTTAAGATTCGTATCCGTTTTCTAGGCAATCAAACAGAAAGTCAATTATGCTAAAAGAAAACATATTAGACGACTGTCATAGTTACCTGGTTTGTTTCCGACGACTCCAAAGAGTTGTGAAAAGGAGGAGGAGAGGAAGAAGAAGAGCGAACCATTTAGAAGCCATGATTATGAATTTATGATTGGATCGATCATGAATTTGTTTTCGAGGGAAATTTAATGCTTACAATTTCCTTCAACTGACAGATTTACCCTTAATTCTACTAGTATGCAACGACGACAATCTTAAAACACCATTTTCGTTATCTACTGTATTTGCCCGCCACGTGATTTTATTGGACAGTGGGCTGGGTCGAAAAATACACAGGATCCAAAATACTAAATCCTCGGATCCCACCTATAACGGGTTGATAGGTCAATGGATACTCCATCCATCCGCTCATCAATACAAGCATATGCATCAGGTTCGAATGAAAAATTAATATCTTTTAAAAATTAATAATTTAAATATATAATTAAAAAATTATATAAAATTTTTTATTACAAATTATTAAATATATGTCAAACATCATATCAAAAGAAAATTATTTTATCTTCTAAAAAAAGATAATTATTTTAATTTTATATCGATTATAACTATTTTGAAAGTATACAATCCTATTAGAATTAAAAGATTTATTTTGTTTTCAAAAATAATAAACATAGCAAAAATGTAGAAGTCACATATCAAGATTATTTTTCTTGAAATTTAATTTCATAATAAAATTTATCATTGTATCTAATCGATTTAGTTGTTCTTATTGTTTGAAAAATAATGTATGCCTGTTTTAATTAAGAATTTGAAAAATAATATAACCGATTATTATTACGAATAATAGTTTAATGAAATTAAAAAAATAATACATATTATAATTTAATTAGGAATAATTTTTTAAATAATATGCTCGTTTGAATTGGAAAAAAAGATGTGTCGTTTTAATTAGAATAGGAAAAAAGAATATATGAATTTTAATTACGTATAATTTTTTAAATAATAAATAGAAAATTAATTAGGAATAAAATTATTACATTAGGAAAAATTAATTGGTAGAATTTTATTAGGTTATTATTATGTTTTGATTTCCTAATTAGAATAGAAAAAATATTTTTGACTTAAAATTATAATCTTGAAATCTAATTAAATTCAAAATTTTAAAATATATGTATCAAATTATTATTCGTTAATAAAATGTCATGTGTCGGATATTGATTTGACAATAAAATTTATAATTAAATTTACAATTAAAATAAATTTAAAATTAAAATTTTCGTTTTTTATATATAATATTTCAAAATATTATACGAGTTTATGAACTAACGTTTTAGAATTTAGAATTTATATGCCTATGTTTAATAGGCGTTTTATATAAAATATATCAAGCAAACTAAGTTACCTAAACTAAAGACTGTTGTTGGTCTAAGTCATTATGGGCTTTGCTGGGTTTATCGAATGTTAGTCACTCTAGTACATCGGATCTTTTTGCTTGGTTGAACTCTGTCTTTTAAGATGCTCGATGAGGACCTGATTTCGCAAGTTTATAGTTTCGTGTTGGTGGATATGGTCTAATCGCAACAAAGTTGTAACGACCCCAAATCTCACGTCATGATCGAGCGTCGTAATCCACTCAATCTCGAGACACAACAAGCCTCCTACAGTATTAAATTACATCCAAATATAATCAACAATAAGGTTTCATTAAATAATTACATAATCGACCACCGACTTCAAACAAAAAATCGACATTATAACATCTAACGCCCACAACAATCCCACAAACCATAAATCGCAAGCCATACAACTAAGTTCCACCAACACGAAGTTTAAACTAGATTAAGAGTTTACATCGATAAATTACAAGTCTAGACGACTAATGTACATGGGAGATATATCAAAAAGATGATTGATAAGCTTCTGAGCCAAATCCTTGAATAGATGAGACTAAGACATTGAGTCTAATCCTCGTAAATTTGAAGAAAAAAGATATTTTGGATGAGTGGGGGCCACTCAGCAAGTACTGAATATAATATACGAAGCAATATAACAATAGTCTAATAAATTATAATCCCAAATAATCTCCAAAATGATTATAAAAACCGTTTTGAAATCATATTGAAATCACAAATCGATTTGATCAATTAATCGAAAGAATATTTAATATTCTCAAATTATCGATTTCACAAAGTTTAATTTATCAAAACACGATCCCATGATAAGTCAAATAAATAATAATATAAATTCAATTTTCAAATCTCAATAAAATCATAATTACTTATCATGAGTTTAATTTTCATGGCACGTGCTCCTATAATATATCTAGGTACGAGTAACGACACGCCACCACGTCTTTTGGCTTAGTTGCATAACTTTGGCCTCACCATGGGCCGTCATCGTTACGAATCGGTCACTCTATCCTCAATGATAGCAAGTGACAGGACCCAAAACTAGATAGTCCAATAATCGGTATATGACCGTATCCTACACATATGCCAATCCAATCAAGTTTCGAATTTCTCAACAAAATCATATTTTAAATCAAATCACGGTTCAAAATCAATGGTGAATTCAAATCAAGTTCTCAAATATATCTCGACATTAACATATAGAAATATCACTATAAATATCGTATTTTCTCAAATATCAATTCAAAATCAAATTTTCAAATCAAATCATATACTATAGTAATTAATCATTAAAGAAATACTTAAGACAACGGTTTATTAAAAAACCGTAATATTACGTAATATCTTATATATGGTACTTACCTCCCCAAAATCACACTATAATGGGACCCTCAACTGGTCACCCGCTCGATCTCCGCCATCTATAATATTAATATTATTATAACAATTCCAATAATTAATATCGATCAAATAATTTTATATGAAATGTCGTGAATGCATGAAATGCATCCTAATGTCGATTCCAATACACGCAAATCAATATATCAATAAAAAATTATCATATAATTTTCCAAAATTAAATTATGAATTCCCAAAAACATATTATAATCTTTCCAGAATACATATCTAAACCTACAAACATCCAATTTAAATAGGTATAAAAACGAATATGCTATACAAAATCTCAAATTCTAATTATTTTCACAATCTATAACAAATAAAACCTTAAAATCAAACTCTATGCCATACATACAAGTACTCAAATTCTAAATATTTTCACAATCTATAACTAAATAAAACCTTAAAATCTCTCAATCATCTATCAATTTCATTGATGTAATGATAATTAAACCCAACTTAACAAAACAATTGAGAATACTTAACCAAAATTAAGAAAGAAGGCTAACCTCCCTCTTGCTCAAATCGATCCATCTCCTTTCAATTTTTCTCTTTTTTTCTTTCTCTCAATTACTTCATCTAATTAATCAGCTTCTTCCGTCTTATGTGTCTTCAAATTTTTAGCTAATCACTCTTTTTTTCTTTTAATTTTTTTTCCTTTTCTCTCTAACTTTCTCTCGTCTGCTCTCTATATTTCTATTTTTTTTTTATATGTTATGTATTGCTTATAGAATAGATGTTTTATCTATTTATTAAAACATCATCTACTCCTACTATTAATCACATATATCTTCAGATTTAAACAAATTATAAATCAATCCTTATTTTTATTTAACTTTTAATATAAATTATAAATATCCATAACATGTCACAAAATTATTTTAATACTAATCGTGCGTTTTGCTATTTGATGAGTGTGTATGCATGCTTTCAACTTAAAATTCTACATCTAATAAATTACTTACCGGCGTATAACAAAAGCAGTATTTGATTCTCTGTGTGATCGTGCAGCTTGTAATGCTGAAGGGGTCAAACGGTGGCTGCTGGAAAATAGATGTCTGGATCAAGCTATTCTTGTTCAGCGCCCTACTGTTGCTCCTCGTCTGCCTGAAAAATGGGAAAAACTGAGCTACAATGTTCTTAAGATCAATTTCGACGCTGCATTTTCTTTCGGTTCCTTGTCCAACAGTTATGGTTTCACTGCTAGAGATCATAATGGGCAGGTTATTCATGTTGAAATGGGGAAGATTGGATTGGCAGAGGATGCTTTCCATGCCGAGAGCATTGCAGCTTGGAGAGCCATCTCGTGGGCTTCCAAGATGCAGATTCCAAGCATAATTTTGGAAGGAGACTGTCAAATACTTATAGAGGATTTAAAGGCAGCAGATAGTAGTCTTGTGGCTCCTGAACTGCTTATAGATCAGATCAAGGGTATGGCTGCTAGTTTTACTTCTTGTTTATTCTCATTTGTTAAGAGAGAATGAAATAAAGTAGCTCATAGTTTAGCTCAATTGAACACTAGTCTTTTCTCAAATTTGTCTTGTTTTTTTTATTTGGAGCCACCTGTTGATGTATGAGAACTAGTTCGTTTTGAACGTTTTGATTGAATGAATTACAGGCTCTATGCCAATTATAAAAAATAAATAATTCTAATTCAATATAGATAGATATACAAAATAAATAAATATATATATCATTTTTTTTTAAATAATTAATTTATGGTTAAAATACGTAGAAATACTCTTGAGTGATCAAATTATAATCGATTGTTAATATAAAGATTATACAATATGTATAGATTCTAATAATGGGCATAATAAAATTTAGTTTATAAATTCAATTGTAGAATCAAAACTAAAAGTCGATTTAATAACTTCAAAAAAAAAAAAAAAAAAAAAGATTTCATTTTAATGTTTCTATGAGTCAGACTTAAGTTGGTTGTCCGCCTTTTCACTTCTTCTTCTTCTTCTTTTGGCCACCTCAACCTCTTTGGCTGCCTCCTCTTCTTCTTCTTCTTCTTTTCATCGGCTTCTTTAGGCTCGAAGTGATTATGAATGACTAGACGTTCCTTAACCTTGAGGATCTTCAATGACCTTAGTCACTCCATCCTCAAAAGCTAAAGGGTCCATGATCATCCCGTCCTCGTCTGCGGTTGCCTCGACCAAAGCTTCCGGTACTCCTCCAACACAAGGTAGTCCGGAATAGTTCTCTCCAAATCTACCCGAAGATGCTCCATTATGCTAGTTAACAAGTCCAATTCATCCTCAACATGCTCTGCTCTACTGATGACCTGGTCCCTCTCCTACTCTTACTTTGACCATGGAGTCTCCCTCATTTAAGGGTATTTCTTGCACATAAACTTATTATGCCCTTTGATGAGAGATAAATCATAGTCAAGTTCCTCTTGCTCACGTAGAAAGGTAACTGCTCGATTGATAACCTTCCCGAGCTTGCATTAGCAGCCTACATCAATTGGCCGGACAGGTAAAACTTGGGAAAACTTGACAAGGAATAAAAATAAAGTCACCCGGTCAAGTTGTACTCACTGATTCACAACTCTTCGCCAAGTGGTCGGTTAGGTGCTGTCACGTCCTCTTTGTCATCCTCTCCTGGTCACCAATAACCTCTGCCTTGTGAATGAATTTGAGCTAGCATTGGCCACCTAGTTGAAGGGCTTGGATGGAGAATCAAAAGGCAGTCGATAATCCATCCATTTTCATACTCCTCTAAAGCCACGTCCCTTCTCATCTTCCTCTTCTTAGGGACAAGGAGATCCTTGGAAATATGTCGAAGGTGAATGATCGAGCCTCATCAAACGTTTCAACATCATTGGCCTGAGGGTGGTTTCTCTTCTTGGCCAGGTTGTTGACCCGGTTCTCCTCAATCATGATAATAGACTGAGACTTGTTGGTATCGACCCTCTTATTTAGCCGAAAAATAACTGCAAAAGACAAGAGGAACAAGATTAGAAATAAATAACCAGAAAATACTTCTAGTCGGAAAAGTAAATAAAAATAGTGAGATTCCTTAGTCCGAAGTCTACCTCATCCCCAAGGCCTTCTAAGACTCTTCAAAGATGGAGTGTTGCTAGCTTTCCTTGGGGTCAAAACTTAGATAAGGCAATCATGAACAACCCTCTTCTCGTCCTACTAGACATCATCACTGGCACCGAGCGTCTTGGACACTTTCTGCCATTTACCTGTGAAGAGGCCATTCCATCCTTTCGGAATATAGAGAAAGAAGTATTTCACATGCCATTGGGGCTCTCATCTCGCTTCACCCGAGAAGTACATCTCTTCGTATTAGTGGACCGTGCAAAGGTAGACCCAATTGACTCCTCAAATATGCCTGAGTTCACCACCGTGTAGAAATAATGGAAAATGTTTAGGAATATGTTTGGCAACTATAATTCTACACTCGATCTGAAGGTATTAATTATGCCAATGGAAATTAACTTGAACTGCTCTAGCACATAGTTCTAGTCATTCATGAGTTGGAAGAAGATCATAGAAAAGTAAATCCCCAGGCCATTTCACATCAAGTGGAACTTGCGGATGCACAATCCTAATGACCGGTCATATGCCGTCATCTGTGATTTACCCAAGTGTATGGTATATTTGTTTAGAATCCCAAAAAGGAACCCCAACCTTGCACCATATCCTTGTTAAGATGGGCCGGTTGTATAGTGATGGCCTCGGTCGAGCTCATATCATCAGCTGCTCCTCCTTCAGCGAGGTTTACCCCCTCATCAACAACTAGGCATCCTCATTCACCTACCTCTGCTAGGTTTTCTTCATCAGCATCATGCGCTGAATTACACACCCAGTCCAAATCAATACTCCTACCACTGCTAAAGTTGCTTGAGGATTACTCAGAACATGTCCTCCCCTTCTCTACTTAGCTCTATCATAAGCGTTTAAAAGAGACTAGCAGGAGGAAGTACCGACAGTTGTCTGGGCCATGGCAGGCGTCATAGCTTGTTCTGATGCTTATACATTGACGATTGTGACTCAAGAGTTGTGTTAATCTTTTGGGCAACCAGCTGCTTGTCCCCTTCTTAGTGTTTGCTGCAGTTTTTTTTCTAAACCACTACCATTAAAGATGAGTGAGTTTCCCAGAGAAAAGAAAAGAAAAATGGCGTGTTTCGAAGACTTGCCTGAAGTGAAGGAGAAAATGAAGTATTTTAAAGACTTGCCCGGAATGAATTCGTAGAAATAAAGATTAGGCTAACTTTCATAATATTTGAATAAAAATGGAAATGAAAGGAAAATTCCTTTATATTATTGTTATACTATACATATACGGGAAATTATAAGTGTATGCTGCAACCCTAATAGCTAGACAAGAAAATGAGTATTTTTGTTCACCTGAACAAATATACCATTCTCGGATATATTGTTATCGGGATAATTAGTCTTAATCACATGATTAACTATTCCCGGTAGTATGAAATACGGGAATGTATTCCCGGTGATGTAGAATACGGGAGAAGCGAGGAAGGGACACGTGTCTCACATGCGTGAGATGCTTTGACCCGGTGTTGTGTGAATACGGGAAAAGCTTGTCCCGGTTTTGCCATTACGGGACACGTGTCTCACATGCGTGGTGGCTTTGACCCGGATTTCGCAACACCGGGAGTAAAAAATTCAAAACCGACCTACTTCTCCTTCTCCTTCTCCTTCACGCAGAAACTCTTCTCTCTTCATCTCCTTCTTAATAAAATCGTCCGTCAGCCCAATCTCTCTCACTTTTTTTTCAGTCCGTCAGTCCGGATTTCGCAACACGGGACATATATTCAGGTATTTTTTTAAAAAATTTCTTTGTAATTTAGTGCGTTAAATCAATTTAGTTTATATTTTTCCGGAAATTATTCAAATTGTAGTTGTTTTTTGTGGAAATTTAGTTAGAATTTAGCTGTTGTGTAGATATATGATTTTTCCGATTCACTTTTGTCGATATGAATTTTATTTCCGTTGAACCGATGTGATTTTACGATACGATTTCGTGGCTTGAAATTTGGTCCGGTTTTTTCGGTTCGGTTTTATCGGTCCGGTTTTTTCCGGTTCGATTTTTCGGTTCGATTTTTCCGGTTCGATTTTTCCGGTTTCGCTTTTTCCGGTTCGATTTTTGCGCTTCGATTTTTCCGGTCCGATTTCTACCATAGGTTAATATTAATATTTTAAGCTTGATTATGTAAAAATTTTATAAATTAGAATATCAAATTGAATAAATTTTTAATTTTGATCTATTTACATGATTTGAAATGTATACAATTGTTCATTAAGTGTAAGTAACTAGTAATTTTATCTTTCGCAGATTATGGACCAGAGATCTTCATGGATTCCTCGGGGACCTACGGTTGGAGATCTATTGTGGTTTCAGCCGCAACATCGATCGCTGCATATTTACGCATCGGACGAGCAGTGTGATAAGGCCCTAATTGTTCGGAGAGCGGATGCATTTTTTTGGGAGTGTAGGCGGTTAGACATCTATCGCATACCTCGGGTGGATGAGTTTATAGAGATGATGGGGTTTGGGTTAGTATCGACCGTAGGTTATATGGAGTATGACCATCATCTCCCGACAGCACTCGCCGAGCGTTGGAGGCCCGAAACTCACGGTTTCCACCTATGCGTAGGCGAGGCCACCATCACGCTTGAAGATGTGGAGGTATTGCTGGGTTTGCGTGTTGATGGTTTGCCCGTTACGGGTAGAGAGTCCTATCCCGCCGACATCCCCGGGTATCTCTTTAGGCTGTTGGGCTTTGTTCCGGAAAGGGATGGGAGGACCGCTATTCGGCTCTCAAGCATTAAAGAGCACTTGCAGCGCCATAAGGAAGTGGTAGATATTTCGGACGAGGAGGCGCTACGGAGGGCGCGGTGTCACGTCGCTTTGTTGCTGGCTGGATGCTTCTTCCCGGATAAGAGCCGGAACAAGATAGATCTTTTCCTGCTGCAGCTCCTGGAAGATCCAAAGAATTGCGGTCGGTTGAGTTGGGGCAGCGCCCTTCTTGCATACACCTATCGCGCATTGTGCGACTCGCCCGTTCGGGAGAGAATTCCACGAACATGTGCGGGCTACCGGTGCGATCTTGGGCATGGTCGAGGATACTTAAGGTTAGACCGAGATGTGGTCGAGGATATTTGGAGCCGAGGGCTTCCCATTTGCAGCACGGTTAGTTCACGACTCCTCAAATGATATAACTAAATTCATAGTTTATTTTGGGACGCATCTGAATTTCACGATTTTCCTACGCAGGTGGACCAGACCTTTGTCCAGGACCACTGTTCCGAGTCACGTCCTCCTGGCCTATAGGGATCAGCTATCTTTGATGACTCCGTCGCAGGTATTCCCTCTTCCCGGTTCCCGTCATATTTTAAATAATTCTTCGATAATATGAATTTATTTCTAAAAATTAATTTGTTCATTCCCTTTTAGTTCGAATGGACGCCATACGCCGCCCACATGGACTCTCTACCGGCTGGATGCCGTCGGGGTCGGAACATTTGGATGTCCAGGACATACCTCCACTACTACTATGTTGTGGAGGGACACTACCCGACAGGGTGATGCGTCGGTTTGGATGCACCCAATTTATTCCGGTCGATCCTCTCAATGCGGCCGATACTCGGAGATTACACGGAATGAAGAGGTCGTCACACCCCAAGAATTGGGCACGAGAGCATGCCGATTACGTTGAGCGAGTGGAACGATCGAGCTAACCGTGTCGTTGCGGGTGTCCCTACACATCAGCCCACGTCGGATGACGCTTATATTCCATGGTACCGACGTAAGACCGTAGAGTTTGTACAGGATCCTGGTCATCCGCCGCCCGCTGCGAGTTACCATGGGCGCACCGATTCATCACACGCTCCGGTACGTACTACTTATTTCATATTAGTATGACGTTGATGAATCTGTACTGAAAATTATTAACTCATATTATATTTTGCTTGGGCATTGAATTGCGGAGCGTAGAGTTGAGCCACCTCATGCGGTGGACGTCCCACCTACGGGAGACGTATAGCGGCATCGATTATCTCGCCGAGCATGTGGATAATTACGGGCGGATATCGACCAGGATCAAGGACTTGATGGAGGCCACTCGGTTTGCCAATCCGCGATACTACCGATACTATGGATGAAGGAGTCGTCCACGAGAATCCCGGTCGAGTTACAATCCTCCACAGTCCAGGTCGTTTCGAGTCGGTTAGGGAGACGGGTGTTGGGGGGCGGTAGACGTTCCGAGTGCCTCCTCCCGAAGTACGTCCCACCGAAGAAGCGGGGCCCTCTCGTCGCTCCGTCTCCGGCGGTCGGTCCGTTTCTGATCGTCGTGATGAAGCGGGGCCCTCCCGTCTCGCTGGACCTAGTCGACGTTCGTATCGATCGGCATGCTGGACCTAGTCGACATTCGCATCGATCATCCTGCCGTATCCGATCACTCTACATCCGCCTGCCATCCACGATTAGGTATTGCGCCGGAGGTACGGACATTGGGGAGCGGTGGCTTGTTTTCGAAGAAGTGAACTTAAGGTTCCTTGATATGTTAGTCGCCCCGGATTTTAGTGCTGATCAGTTGGCCGACGCGACTTCATCATTTCATCGGTTCGTACCTCGGGCCGCACATGGGACTTCCGGACCCATAGAGTACAGCTTGGATGAGATTTGGGCCGGTGATGCGCAGCAGCAACAACCTACCACGTACGACACTCCTCGTCGCTCATATTCTGTAGACGTTCGGATGGGTTTAGGTATCGGGTCCAGTTCTCGGGGCGTCCAATCACGGACTGGACACGATCCCGACCCACCAGTAGAAGAGACGAGTTGCGGCGACGGGATCGCATAGGTCGGGGTCGGATGAAGAGGAGGGACAGTTGGTTCTACGGATGACTTTTCAGTTATATTTGTTCGCAGTTGTAATGAATAATAATTTATTTATATTAATATGTAATAAATAATACTTTATTTTTATTTTTCAATAACTAGAAAATTCACATAAATTAGACATATGATTATACATCATCGTCGTCTTCGTCGTCGTAGGGTTCGTCGTCGTCGTCTTCATCATCGCCTCCATCATCATCCTCATCCTCACCGTATTCATTAGTTTCGTCCTCACTGTCATCATCATCGTAGTCGGAATCTTCAAAATCATCATCGTACTCGTCATCATCGAGAGGCGCATTTCCTTGAAGTCCGTATGGATCGTACAACATGTTCAACGGCAATCTATCGGCAGGTGGATGAGTTAACGTGCATGTCCTCCTCGTCGTGATCTCGTCCATTGCAATTGCTACACCCTCGTGTCCTTTGACCTGTTCTCATCGCGTAGTCCCTCGCGCCCAATCGTCGTCTATTAATTCTTCGCGACCTCGTCCGGTATGATGAACCATCCGACTCGTCATCCGGTAGGAGCAAAAAATCGGGTTCGGGCCACTCATTAGGCACAGGATGAAACACACCACCGAACTCGTTGTCTCCAACCATTCCATGTGTGACAACGATGAACCGGATCTAGTCGACGAACGCCCAGTGCCTTTCCAACGACCATTGCATGAGAACAAGGAATCCTGTAAGTGTCCCACTCTAAACATGTGCATGAACCCATGTCAAATTGTACGAGTATGTTGACGGCCCGGAACTCCGAGACGCAACGGAGGACATATGACATTGAACGTACGGCCGGGAGAATTTGGATATAAGGAGACTTCGTACCGCCTCGCTTTCATCCTGTTGTATTCGAATGTTTGAGAAGGGATCTGTGCAAGAGCAGATCTATACCTATTTATTTTCGCCATCTCGTCCGTAAAAATCGCCATAACTTTTGCGTGAGTGGCCTGGACGAATGCCCTTATTGGCAAGAATCGATCGCCTCTAAGAACGTTATTGTAACTCTCCGCGTCGTTGGAAGTAGTTACGCCCCATCTGTAGAATCCGTCTTGGAACAATGTCCACTTATCGAGGGGAATACGTTGTAGATATGTAGCTGCATGCTGACTCGTTTCTATAAGATCCGTCCAAGCCTTCATATATTTTGCCTCGATCCAACGCGGTAGACACGGCCCAACATAACCCATATATTCCTTTCTTCTTCGGGACGCTTGCCATCATATTCGCACGAACGTGCTCCATGCGAACCTGTGCGGAGGAATATGTATAAGTAATGGATTAATTTGAATTTAAAATTACACTGAAAGTACTTGTCGTAATCACTCGTGAATTCCCCATTCGGAAATTTTCTATCCATCTTCAAGATAGCAGAAAGGATGCCCGAATGACGATCGGAGATGATGCAAGTGAACGTATCGTGCAGAACGTATTTCTTTAGGTATTTCAAGAACCAATACCAGTTGTGGTTCGATTCTTCATCTATGATGGCATATGCGACCGGGACGACTCTGTGGTTAGCGGTCTTCACAAGCGCAACTATCGCCTTACCCTTGTAAGCCCCTCGGAGATGCGTTGCGTCAACGGTAACTACAGGGTAACTGTGTTCAAATGTGAGTTTCGTCGCACCGAAATGCCAAAATACGTACCTAAAAATCTTCCTCCGACTATTTATCACCCCGTCCTCCTTCTTGAACTTCCACTGGACTTTCGTCCCATCGTTGCGGTGTTCAAGAGCTCGCATGTAACTGGGCGAGTTGGCGAAAATTTGTCTCCCAATCTCCATATAACGTGTTCAGTGCCACTCGCTTGCCGTCCCAAGCTTTCTTCCGCCCTATTTTACAGCCGAAATATGTTTCGCAGTCTTCAACAATGGATTTGATTGGATAACTTGGACGGTCGCGAATCTTACCAATTATGACGTGGGCAACATGATTTTGCGAGATATTTCGATCATCCCGTACGTTGTTTGCTCCGTCACAATTATGCCCCTCGCACCGCATCGTCATTTGCCACGTGCGATATTCGCCCTTAAAAGAAGCACGGATCCTCCGGTTGCATACAGTACCGTTAAACGGCTTCTTATCACGTCCGTTTGGACGATTTACGCATTCTGCCGCCCATACAGTCTCGATCGACACGGTAGTGCGGTACTCGCTCCCCGCCTAGTTGACCATATGGCTATCGCACCCTGAACCTCTTCCTTGTTCGAAAAATGCGTTCCGAGCTTTATGGTGCTAGGGTCACCATTGTATAACTCTGGACGAGTAGGTAAGCGGCGGTTTGTTACCTCATCGGGTCCATCCATATTGCTGAAGACATGATAATCTGCAACGCGAGGAACAATGTAATCCTCGTCCGAGGGCCCGTATCCCCGCCGTCCGCGAGGCCTACTCGCTCGACTCTCCCCGGCATTGAATCCCGGTGTACGACCCGAATTATGAATCGGATGGTAGCTTATGAACAAGTCACGACTCCAAGATTGATGTTGATACATCAATGATAATGTAGCATCATCATTGATCACGATACATTGTTTATCACCGTTATCAACGGCGTATACGTAGATTAGCCTCAATTGTACCGCTTCTCTTTCAATGCCAAGCATAAATGCACATCACTTTTGAAAAATCATCATAACTCAACCTATCTTCGATCAAGTGCGTTGCGTCGGGAACACTACAAACAACGATCTTGCCATCGACATATTGTACGAAACTCGTCCAATATAAATTTAAATATGAAGACATATTTAATAAAAAATCTAAATCAATACTGAAGATAAAATTATGATTTGAATATTTGAAAGATTGTGAAAAAAGATGAAGAGAGATTGTGAAAATGTATATTGTGCCGTGAGTCGATTATATAGGCAAAAACTTTTCCGGATACCTCATATACGGAACAAAGAAACCGGTGTATGGTGAAACCGGGAAAAGCTTATTTCCGGTGTTGAGGTTACCGGGTTTCATTTCCGGTGTTGAGGGTCCGGGCATAGGCAATTCATCCGGTGTTGACATTACCGGGTATAGGCATTCCCGGTTTTGCCACTACCGGGTATAGCCAATCCCGTATTCTACACATACCGGGCATAATGTTAATTACCCGTCATTAGCATTCCCGGTTTTGCCGAATCCGGGAATGGTTAAGCATGTCCACCTTCTAGGATTCGGTAATACAATTAAAGTCGTGCCCCTATACATATATATACATAGAGACAAAGATTTATCGGTAATCACTCAAAAAACACAAAAGAAAAAAAAACATACGATTTTATTTACTTCACATATTTCATCCAAGTCATATCCCTATGCAAAATGATAACTTAGATCTCTTATAGCAAGTAATTGCCATTTTAGCTGCCATTTTAGATTCTACTTCTTCACTTTCCTTTTTAATTTGGGTCAATTTCAAACTAAATGTCCTTTTGGACTGATTTAGTTTTCTATATTTCCTGTTTGACCATTTTTCTTCTTGTTCTCATATATCATTTTCAACAAAAACTTTTTCAGTTTATTTACCCTTACTATCACCAACATTTTGACAACTATTCCCCTTGTCTCTCCATCTCATCCTATGCTCCATCCATGCTGATTTCGTCGTTCTTCTGGGGATGTACTCCTGGCCAACTTTCACGAGCCTCGTTCGTCGACATTACAAAACACCTCGTGGTTCGCTCAACTTTAAAATTGGGTCATTTGTCTCTTTGTTTAATGGGCTAGTAATAACCTGGTTGTTCATTTCGACGGGGTGTTTGTCCACTTCTTCGGCTTCAACAAGCGGGTGCTTGTGGGGCTTCTTGTCGGCGTCACCGTAGTAGTAAAATCGCAATGGCAACATGAATAAAGCCCTTCTATGGATTTTCTTTTTTATCAGCCCTAGCTTTTTCTTCTTGGACAGTCCTTAGGGGCTTCTACGAATGGATCAAATTCGTCATTCCATAAACTCTGACGCCTGAATGGGTACTTGAACATCGAATTTGTAGGGGACCTGGGGGCGGCTGATGTAGCGTTGTCAAGTTGAAGGACGGAGGAGGCTTGACAACTAAAGGTGACGTCATCGTCTTTCTGTCACAAAAGAGCTCATCCGTAAATGACATCATATTTGCAGGAAGCGATTCAGAGCGCTGTCTATTTTGTCTCAAACCAGCCCACGCCTTGACGAAACACTGGTGCTCGTCTGTTGAATCAATATCACACCATTCCTGATCTCCCTCTCTCACAGTTGTGTTGCTAGGTTCGAGTTCGAACTCAGCTGCGAATCATTCGGCAGCAGAATTTATAAATGGGTTTGTTCCGGCTTGTAGAGGTACTAGAATATTCTTTTGGTGATGATTGCAAACTGTAGAAGCTAGCGTATCTTTTCTCGGTGGGCTGTGTTGGTGGGGCTCGAAGGAAGACTGATACACGTGCTACGTCATCAACAGTGATATGAAGGGAAAAGATTGACATTTTTAACGAAAATTATCACTTGTTACTATAATTTGGAATATGAATTAGATTCTTATAATTAGTAGATCTAACGATGAGGTTGCAGTGGCTTTAGAAAACTCAATGAGAAGACTTTGCTGCTAAATTCCTGCAAAAATTACATATAAGTTTAATTACGAACTCATATTCAGATGAAGAGTTAGTATTTTGATAAAAGGAGGAAAAATCAGTTTTTGTTTTTTTTTTTTTTTTTTTTCTTTTTAAGCTAGAAAGAAAAATATTATTAATAAGAAGTTTTTAATGTCCGATAAATCATGCAATTACCGAGTAATTTTCAGAATAAAATTCTCAATCTTTTAAATTAGGACAAAACTCATTATTTTAGTCGATTATATCATCCATGTTTCAAACTACTGGCATGAATTTATAGAAAAAATGTATACCAAAATTTCAAATACAATTCATTTGACCTGACAAGAGTGTTAGATAAAACTGACAAGAATAAAAATAAAGAGCTAACATAAAAAGAAGATTATGAGGATATAACTAATCAATTTTATTATTATTTTACTTTAAACATATCTTTGATTTTTTTGAAATAAAATTGTCTCAAAGGGTTAAAATTAACCATCTGATCTCTTTGAACAATGTCATGTCAATTTCAAATTTTTATTCCACTGGCTTTAAGGTGCATTTGTTTACACTTATTGAACCTCATGAATTAGATTTAAGTTAATTAAGAGGCTATTTATTTTTCTTAAAAATTAAGCTCTTAACACATATCCAACGATGTATGGTATCTGTTAGGTTGCAAACCTCACTTAATTTTCATTCAAGAGCCTTAAGTAGCACAACACCTCTATATTTTTACTTGCAAAACATACTCTGGGTTCGATTCTGAGTACCTAAATTAAACTAGTTGGATTTCATTTCTTTCCTAACTTTATTTTTTTATGTTCTCTTGAAAAGTACTCTCTGCTGTATTTTATATATTTTCCTCTTTTAATTATTTTGAACTATTATTAGAAATCTTGTTCTAAAAATATTATTAGAAATCAATTTATTTTGATGATAAATTTCAAACTGAATGATTCTAAATATTACACAACTAATATACTAATAAAAATCTTACTATATTAAAAAGTTACTGAATACATATACTATTATAAATTTATATTTACTTATATATACATATATTGTTATTTATATATTTCTCTTCATAATATTTTATTTTTAATATTTCAATTATTAAGACACATTCGAACGTTTAAGTAAACAACAGGTCTTAATTGACTACTACTAAAATTCAAATATAACATTTCAGCATTTTCGAGTTCATATATATTAATCTTGAAAAGCAATCGCGACTCTCAATGAGGTTTGGAACGAATTTGACATAAACAATATTCTGATTAGCTCGAAGGTAACTAATATTAAAACAAAATATCCTTCCTTACCTTTGATGTGATATAGCTTTGATATTTTGAAGCCACACACTTTCTTTTCTCTCAAATTTATTGCTAAGATCGATGACCGTGCTGGTATCGATTAAGTTTGAGCTCAAGAATTCAGAAGATAATTGAGATTTCAATCAATTTATTTATTTATCTACTTTTTTCTTTTCATTTTCTTTTGTTTTGCCTTTTATTAACCATCTAACTTAAAGCTAAATATCCATGTATAAAATAACTGATTTAACAATTCCCTAAACAAATTACTTAAGATAAATTATGATTGATAAAATTAGGGATTTTTATTTTTTAAAATAGGATTAAAAGAGGCGAAATCTACTAATTTTATTCAAATATTTCTTAATTAAAAAAGGATATTTTTTTCTTCTACGGTTTAAGTACTTAGAATGGAAAGAAATGGCGCAGTGCCCATATTACAAAACAAATTCTCAATTTTTGGAGCGAGCATAATATTAATGATATATTCTCTCATCCAATTACTTCGTGTTTTTTTAATTCTTTTCATATACTTAAAAAAAATATTTAATCCAATATCAATAATATATATATATCTTTTTAATATCTTTAAAAAATTTTTAAAAAAATATTAACGGGACATAATATTTATATCTAAAACACTACAACAAAAATTTAAATTTTTGACGTTTTTTCCATGACGTCTACAAAAAACGTCAAATTAAATACTTCAAGTTGTGTTTTTTTGTACTTAAAAGCGTCAAAATATACCCCAAATCCTGTCAAGATGTGACCTTTTGTTTAATAGAGCACATCCAACTAATTTCAACGTGATGAGAATAGACCCGATATTGACCAGATAGCACTAATACCCGCCCTGACAGTTTTCTTATCTGCAGTGGATGGAGAAAAATTAAACTTCAAATGAAATAAATTTAATATTTGTTTGCAATCTATAAAGCCTATAATTATGTGAGTTGTGTAATTATTTAAGAGGTATAATTATGTGTCAGTATAAATTATATACTTTCCGAATTTTTTATGTTGTTTTGGTGTGATCTGTATATAATTACATTGTAATTATAAATGTTATATTTGATTTGTACAATTTGCATTTATAATATTGGATTATAAATAATATAATAAGAAAAAATTGAATTGTATAATTACACGGTGTAATTACACCAATTCCTATGGAGGTCGAGAATTAGAATGCATTATAACGTAGCCTAAATGTGCTCTATTATACATTAAATACGTAATTTGAGATAATTACGCAGTTATCTAACATGTTTAGCTTGTTTCAAAACAAATCCTTTAGCATTTTACAATACCAAGAAAGTTTTCAAAATTTGAGAGAATTCTTAGATACATATAGCACGTTACTTCTTACATATTCTATCTATATTTTGACATAGTAACAAACTTTTTACACAAAAAAGAGGAATCTACTATCATATTTTCAAACATATTATTAGTGTTGAGGCCGTGCGAAACATACGAATGTTACAAATTTAATATGAAAAAAAATATATAAAAATTTAACTGAAAAATCATTAAAAAAAATTAATAGTAAAATTTTGATTTTATTTTCAATAAATATTAATCTATCAATTAATTTATTGTTTTAAAAAATTCAATTTTTTTATTTTGATGATATTTGAATAATTCATCTGATATATATATGATTTATTTTAAATAATAATATATTATATTTTACTTAATTTTAATGGAAAAATTCAAAAAACAACTTTTACTTATCCTTTTGCCCTTTATAGATAGGATGTGCGGAAATAATTAGCTAACTTAAATCTCCATCGTCCTATATTTCTACACATCTCCACACCGCACCACCACCACCTTTGTAACCACCACTGCCGACCAAAACCACCATCCAATTATTGCCACCATCAACCACCCCCTGCGGCAACATCATGACCACCGACACACCTCTACTAACTGTATCGCTGCACCTACCACCGGCACCACCCCCGACCCAGTGATCTCCGCCATCAACACTACCTCTAACACCATCACCACTCTATACCGCCACTATCGATATCTCCTATCACCATAGTCTCCACACTATTGCTACCATAGTAGAACTAATATGACTAATCCAATAAATTTTTATTCCGTTGATCATTATAATGTATGTAATAGTGTCTTAAGTTTAGATCTCTTAATTTTACCTAATCTAACCAAATCCACTAATTATCAAACCTATTATAGTTTAGGACGACCCAATCCGACCCACCCAATTTCACAACGCAGTCTAATTTCAATCCTAAAAAATCAATCGAAATATTAGAGTGCCACATGGCTCTCCGCGCACGCTATGCCATGACAAACATATATCATCTCCATCCGCTTCTTGAATCAATATAACTTCAATCTACCCTTCTTCATTAACATCATCTTCCTTATAGTCACAAGTCGTTGCCATGCCACCGTTAATGGTCGACTAACCATGCCTTAAGCGAATAATGAATGGGATAATCGTCAATTTTCCTGCTTGGCTTAGCCGCCATCTCATATTTACCCGTAGTAGTATATATATATATATATATATATGGCGGGGGGGGGGGGGGGGGGGGTGTGTGTGTGTGTGTGTGAAGAGAGTATGCAACAGAAAATTGTGTAAGTGGGGTGTGTGTGTGTGTGTTTGTTTTATATATCCGACGTAGCGTCATGATATCGAACTCACTCAGCAAATGTGTTGTGTGTGTGTGCGCACACACACACACACACCCACACACACACACACACACACCGCACGCTGTTGTACACACACCACACACACACACACACACACACTACACACACACACACACACACACACACACACACACACATCTACACACACACACACACACACACACACACACACACAGAGAGAGAAGACACACACACACACACACACACACACACACACACAACACACACACACACACACACACACACACACACACACACACACACACACACACACACACACACACACACACACACACACACACACACACACCCCCCCCCCCCCACAC